>JAOTAV010026645.1:0-21250 GCA_026546445.1 Cyclargus thomasi
CACTGACGTGTCAACGAAGTCCCAGAACTACGGGTACGAATAGTTTGACGGGTCAGTGATACTAGCTTAGCAAGCTAGTATCACTGACCCGTCAAACTATTCGTCCGGACAGCAGTCCGGGATTGAAGGACTCGCCTCGTGTATCCTGCCCCTCTAGCCAAGTGGCAAGTGATTAACGTTTACGATAATCGCTTCGCTTCTTTTGTATGGGATTGACATATTCGAACTCGACTAGATCACGTGACTTTTTGTTCGTGTATGCCAATCCTATACAAAAACACGCCAAGCGATTTTCGTAAACGATCGACTCGCTTGCCACTTGTCTAGGGGGGCTGGGCGTCGACTCTTTACATACTATGTGAATGGTATGTAAAGAGTCGACAATTGACAACGGAACACGCGAAATGTGTTGTGTTCCGTGGCCGTGTCTCGCGACATTAATACAAAGGAGAGATTTTTATATGTTTACGAATAAACTTAAAAAGTACTGATATGATTTCAAAAATTCTTTTACCATTAAATTCCTACATTATCACACAGTGACGTAGGTTTTAATAATACATCTAGGTAGTACGAAGCCAGAAAGAAAAGTATATAAACAAAGGGTTCCGTATGCAGGTAAGTTATAAGCTAACAAAGATTATACGTATTATAATTTTGTTCCAATGAAATGCTCCCGTTTGATAAATTGATTTTCACGTCGGTAAAACAGCGGCTAAATGCTACTATATTATAAAACTGAACCCCAAAATCGATTAGTAAAAGCTATAAGCCTCAATTGGGAGACAGCTAAATAGATCTTCTGATAACCTAAATACCAAATGTTACAATATAAATAGATGATAGTATCCATTTCGGATTTTATAACATTTACACAATTCGTAACATATGAATACAATTCAGTTATAAAGTTTATATAACCTCATCCTTTTTGGAAGTCGGTTAAAATGGTTGCTGTGTTTTACATATTTTTGATCCTGGGACTCAGTTATGTAAGTGAAAACGATTAGTATTTTCTCAGATGACTAGAATGTAAACCGGATCAATTAAATTATTGAAAGTGAAGTCTGAAAACGGACCATATAATGTTACTTGCACGCTGTATTTAAATCTAGGATACTTCAAATGCTCTCGAAGATAAATTAAGTTTTTATGCGAACAAAGCCCCTGGTAAATCTATGCCATAAATCAAGTCGATTGGTTGCTTTATCAAGGCATGAAGGAAAAACAAAGAAACAAACAAACACACTTTCCAAATTTTTAATATAAGTATAGGTTAGAGAGTATCAATTTTATCCGTAACATCTTAAATAAATAGGTAAGGGGAATCCCCGAAGACGAGAAGGCCAAGATAATGGCGGACATGGTGCCGCTCGTCGAAGAGTGCTCCGCGGAACACGGCGTCAACCATGAGGACGTCAAGAACGCCAAAGGCACCGACCACATACTCGAGATGGGCTCCTGCATGATGGGGTGTATTTATAAAAAGACTCATGTGGTAAATATATTGAGTCCACTATGTAATGAGCGCTAGGAACTTCCTTGTCTTTAAGCGTTTACATCATAATAATTACTGCCGGAAATATTCTTACATAGTAAATTTCCATTGCAATTTTAACAAAAAAAATATTGCCGAGTTGACTTTCAGTCATTGCAAATTTATGCTTTGACTTGCATGGGGAGGAAAGTCTACTACTACCTACTTCTCTTTTATTCTTCTGATTACGGGTCCCAAGACAGATTTACCATGTCCCTCGAGCTTCTTAACAGCATATTAAAGGCCTTTGTGTGTGTTTGTATACCACTGTTGATCCTGCCGACACAGAGATGCAGTGGTGGGAAACACATTTGCAATCCTGAAAACGTTAAATGTAAGTGAAGCGCTGAAAGAGTATAACAATTTTTAAAAAGGGCAAATATACCATTTTGGCGCTTCCCTATATAAACTACAAAAAGTTCTAGTGCTCCTACTTTTATAGTACTCTATATATTATAACGGACTCAAACACCCTAAAATATTATGTATCACTTACTTTTATAATGCCCTGTGTGCTTCTCTGAAATATACTTCCAAGTAAAAGTGTCATTATATTTTATGCCCTGTTAATAGGCACAATTAATTTGTAGCATTACTATCTATAATGGTTAAGAAAATCTTGGTTATTAATAATATTTTAATGAGAAAGACTTCAGTTAAGAAATAGCTACTATTAGCTTAGGCTATCACAGAGGTTTCATTTAGTCTTAATTTTTAATAGCAAACCAACAAAAGTCAGTTTTAAGTTTGCGGAAAGAACTTATAAGAAAACTACTGTGCTCTAGAATTTACTCTTCAACGTTAAAATAAAGGTATTTAATAAAATTAAAAATTCTTTGCTAATTCAAATATACATCTTTATAGATTGATGAAAAAGGACTATTCGACGTGGAGAAATCTAAGGAAAACTATATAAAGTATTTTGCAAATGACAGCGACAAGAAGTTCGTCACCGATCTCATTCATACATGTGAGAAAGGTAAGAAAGACTGTTTTAAGAAAATAATTGCTTCATACTTTTTTTTTTTGAGTTGTCTTAATATTAAATTACTAGCTGTTGCCCGCGACTCTGTTCACGTGGTAAGAAAGATGAAAGTTATTATTTTGTTTTTTTTTTTAATTAAAATGAGTAGATGTCAAGCGTCGTTGTAGTGCATGATATGTATAAGAGATGGCGTTGTATGAGAAAATGATTATCCCTGTTTTTCTGCTTTTCTCTTGCCGAGACCGAGACTTTTCCAACGAATGCAAAACCGTGGAAATCGACTTGTGCGTTTTGAACTAACCTTTTTTATATAATACAATGGAAGAGAAAAGAATAAATTGTACATAAAATATCATATAACTAGAATTTCTATGTTGATGAATATCTATATTGTAATTATTAATGGTCTACAAGAAAGAGTTTTCAAAATTCCCGAAAGAAGAATTGGAATTGTTGATATGCCAAGCAAACTATTTCATGTAGTATAAAAGCAACTGTGAAAAGTACAGTAATCTACATTAATTGGATTGAAATTGTATTTTAGGTATAAAGACTGAAATAATTTAAATGAGAATTTTCGATTTCAGTGAATAAAGAAACAGTGAGTGACGGTGAGAAGGGTTGTGATAGAGGCAAGCTGCTGAATGAATGTTTGATGCCGCTACAGAAACAGGTATCTATATATTAATACGCGAGCAGAAAACTTTGTACTCCTTTTTACGAAAGACACGTGGATGCAAAAGTATGGGACTCCATATCAACTATAAATGGTATTTTCCCAGTTATAGTTGATATGGAGGAGGAGCGTAGAAAACCAATATTATTTTTTAATTTTGTATATTTTTAATAAATGAAATGCTACGCACACTACAAAATTTTAATATGACACGATATTTATACACAAAATACTCTTTTGTCTTGATGTTTGATTTTTTAAAATAAAATGTAGCCTGATAATGAGACCTTTATGACAAATTAATGTCTGTGATTGAATTAAGAAATATTTTTGGTCGAATTTCAACAACAGGGCGGCCTCTAGTGACAATAATTTAACTTATTTTAAGCTGCTATTTGTTCAATGACAACTTTTTAAAAATAATTAATAAATAACATTATCTAAATTCTATAGGAATTATTCAACCCGTAAAGTTTAATAAAACTAATGAAACCCAAGAAAGTGAATAATTTAGGTTCTTAAAAAAAATGTAATTTTTTTCCTTTTCAGTTTTTCCCGATGCGTTAGTCTTCCTTCCTGATGACCTGAAACCTGAAAATTATACTACACGATGAAAGCTTAATATATATTTTTTTGTAATATTGCCTATCTTTTAGGAAAATAAAGCGCATACAGTAAAATAAATACTTTTTTATTTTCCTGTTATGTAAATGATTATGATCACTATCTACTTACCGTTACTATAAGTTGTATTATGTAAGACGACACCTTAAAGTTGACAAACAATGATAAGTCATTAGTCGATCATCATTATCTAGTTTCAGAGCTATCAAAATCTACTCATGATGTTTTTTTAATACGATTTCTATAGTTTTTCCTCTCAGTAAATTAAACCTAACAAAAAATCGATGTTTCTTTGTATATATGTAAGCTTAGTTCCTAGAATTTAAGAGTTATTTTACATACAGTAGGATCCCAGACAACATCATAAAATCTTGTTGGGGCTTAAAGATTTTAAAATGGACTTACATAGTTTTATTATTTTTAGCTTAGGAATAGTTTTGTTTCAATTTGGGAGCATACATGTGAGTGAAATAGTTACTAATTACAATATTTTTTGTTTCTATGAATTAGTAAGAAGAGAACCATTACTTTTTTCCGTTTTAGGGCGTAAGTCAACAGGATAGAAGTACTTTGATCAGTACTGTCTTCCCACATGTCCTTGAATGCAGTTCTCAGTTCGAAATCGGCGCTGATATTTCCAAAATTCTAGAAAATCCTACGAATTTGGAAGATGTCAATCCTTGCTTAGTAGCTTGTGTTATGAAGAGGTTGAAATTGGTAAGTTGTTATGAAATACAATCGATTTGAGATACAATTTTATTTACTATCGTATATATTTTTTTAGTCAAAGTTATATTTGCAGCTATACAAAGTTGCGAATTATAAAGTTATATTTAAAATTTTAATTATAATATTCTTTAGATGGATGATAAGGGAATGTATGATGAACATAAAGGAAAGAAAATTAGTAAGAAACTCTTCCCTAGTGATGATGACCAGAAAAATTTAAATAAAGTCGCAGAGTCGTGTGCAACAGGTAATGTTCATTTTTATAACCTTTCTGAACAGAATATATTGGAGAATATATTATTATATAGTCTACGTCTAGTACATTTTTTATTATTTGTTATATAAATTATTATTATTAATTTTATATTTATATAAATTATATTTATAAATAATATTATATTTATAAAATTTATTTCCATAAAAAATATAGGTGATATCAGTTAAATAGTTTAAACACATTTGGCTAATTCGGGGGAATGGAAATAAGACTACTTATCTTTGATGTGACTCATGGTGTTAACGTTAATAATAGTGTAATTTTAATTTCCCTTAGAGGATGCGTATTGTTGAGAGGATGAGATGAACTTGATGATATAAATAATAATGTTAATTTTTCAGTAAACGAGAAAGAGGTTTCGGATGGGGACAAAGGCTGTGATAGAGCAAAACTGCTGCTGGAGTGCTTCATGCCTCATAAGGAACTGGTAATAGTAATAATAATAATCATAACTGTAACTAGAAGTAGCCAAAGGATATGGCACATTTTTATGCTCGAATATAGTAACTTTTTGGAATGGCTAACCGTTATAGTCCTGTACAGAGTTTGCTAAAAGTTTGATAAAATGTATTTGAAAACAAATATAAAACGTACAATTGATAGTAGTGTCATTAAGTTTACAATTATACCCGTTTGACTGTATTCTTATGGGACATGAAGTCATTTGATGACATATACAAGAATCAACTTTACTAATGTTTCAATAGGCTATTTTGCTAATATTCTTTCTCATTAGTAATTAAAGGACAAACGAAAATATAAATATTGATGAGAATGACTCAGATGGCTTTAAGTCTCTCGAAGATATTACACGAATTAGACCTATCGAAAACGCTCTATATAAAAGGTCTGTCTGCTGTCGGACTGCCTTTATGACGTAGTTCGTCGAATAGTTACACATCGCTGGAAGGCACAATTATAAGTTAATTAAAAAAATTGCAAAAAATTTACCTCTTCAAATATAACAAATTTATTCCTTTTCAGTTACTGAAGACAAGCAGCTAGAGCCAACATAGAAAAAGGCGTTGTATCTTCTCAACGATAACATTGGATCGAAATTGTTATTTTCTTTTGTTGAAAATTTTCTTTTGTTAAAAAATTCTATTGGGTTCTATTAAAAATGTATAAATTATACAGTTGTTTTATTCAATTACATTCTCAACACCCATAAAATTTTTTCTACACAGTAATTTTACTAATCTATCAACTGTTATGAGTTAGTGAAGTAATTTTACAGTACAAGCTATTAAATGCGGCTTGAGCCTTTAATTGAAACAAGAGTCGCCCTGTGGTCGAAATTTGACTATAAATATTTAAATCCTCCGTGTAGAGGAATAATATAAAAATTATGTTATATTCTTAAGACAATCACGGCCTTCAATTTGGCATAAAAGTCTCTTTACCAGGCTATTAAAGTTTATTAAAAAAAATTACAGACCATAAGCAAAAAAGTATTTCGTGTATGGTTACCGTGTCATGTCAAAATATTGTAGTGTGCGTAACGTTTTATTATTAAAATACAAGATTAAAACATATTTTAAAATAATATTGGTATTCCACGCTCCTCCTCCATATCAACTATTACTGGGAGAAATTTCATGCTTCTTTATATACGCGTCTTTCATAAAAAGGAGTAAATTAAGTTCTCCGCTCGCAGTATTAATATATAGATAAATAGTATCATGTAGTAACTCAGCAAATACCCGATATCTGTAAATTCGTTGTGTTCGGCGTGATCAACGGACAAATATCGAAACGAACCTTCACATATAATATATTAATAAAATAATATTGCCTTTCTACTCTCAAATATTAATAACTTCTCAAACTTTCTGTATTTCATTCCATTGTACGAATTTTGTCAAACTAGACAAAATTGGTACAATGAAACTAAATTCAGATGTACACTCTATTTCCTGTTAGTTTTCTAGTACAACATCATTTTTATAGCTCCAATTACAAGAGGTAAATACCCACAAAGATCTCACGGATAACGCTACCATCATAACATCGTTCATGAGCAGCGTTCTCATAATTTGTTCGTATTAAAATGATGACATGGTCAAATTACGTATACTAATTTATTATCTTAGAATCTTACATGAATGATTTGCAAATAATGCCATCACATTTTTAAGACGGCTGTTTTTTTTATTTTGTTTTACAAGGTACACCAACAGTACAAGCATTAAAACACACGTTAAATAGTTTAAACAAAATAGAGATCTGATGTTTGTACAAATTGAAGATATATATTCTACTTATGGGAAGAAGCGGGAAAGTAACATTTAAAAATCAGCCGGAATTTTGCTTAAAGGGAGGCTTTAAAGAAAATTATGTGGATTTGATGTATAGCTAGATATACTTGGTAAACAATGAAGTAGGTAAATTAAAAGTTATGTTGCAATTTCATAGGAAAAAATAGTAATAAGTTTGTAAAATGTTAGTTATCTGCTTCTACCACTTATGTCTTTAATTACAGTTGTACACATTATTACAAATTGAGTGACAAGTTTTCATTAATTAGAAACGAGACAAAAGTTAAAGTTTATAAAATAATTGATCACTCAAATACAAAGATTAGTATAATTATGGCATTGGAGTTGACAGTACTAATTGGTTCAGAGGACATTAATCAAATTCTTTTTTTAAATTTATTGATGCTGTAAACAAATATGTATAACATTGCTTTTAGATTTTAAGAGTCATTGAAACAACGAGCCATTCTTGTGATAGGGTTAAAGTATGAAATGTTATGTGTTTGTTTTATTGTTGTTCTTTCTAATATCAGTTTGTAATTATTTTGTATATCGTGGAACGCGGCATCGTGTCAAGCCTGACAAGTATGACAGAACTGGCGATCTGCACCGTGTGTATCTCTATCATTAAATATTCTCTACACGAACAATTTGCAGCTACCTTTGTCCCCCTGTGGTATTGTAGCAAGGGTTTTAACAACAAAAGTTCAATAATGCACCTCGAACTCTCAGAAGTTTTGAGTAACTATTCATTATGGAATACAGTAGAGTTTAGGATTTTTAATAAAAGTTGATTTTTTAAAGTTTATATGTGAGTTAGTACTCACATAGCCATAGTGGTAGTATTTAGTACTGCCCCTATGGCTTATGCTATTACTTGAACTATTTTTGACTCGATGGAAAGCAAGTGGCGTCGCACGTTCGAACCCGGGTAGAGGCGAGAACCAAAAAGACATTTTCTGATGTCAAGAACATATTATACATAATACGGATGTTCATTGCCGTGGGAAAGCCATGCGTCGGCACGAATGGGCAGGCTTGGCTGGAATGATACCACCTCGCGGCCTCACAGAAAACTGGAGTAAAACGGCATTGTGCTGTGTTTCGTTCAGTGAGTGAGTCTACCTGTGGCCCAACTTCCCTATTCCCTTATCCCTATTCCTATTAGACCTCATAAAAAGCCGGCAACGCACTTGCGACGCTTCGGAAGTCACGAGTGTCAATGGGCGATGACAATTGTTTTTCAGGAACCCGTTTGCTAACTTGCCCCCTGAATATCATAAAAAAAGATGAGCTGTAGGTACATCGCCGAAATCTACATCAATATTGTACTGTATAATAGGACTATGCCTACTCAGGGTCTAAAATTTAAAGTGAAAAATGCCATTAGGCGGATTATAGGTAAGTTTTTTTATGCTGGCCGATTCTGTCCCACTGCTAGGCAAAGACTTACTTCAAAGTCCTCCAACGTTCCCTATCCTGCACCACCGTAAGCCAGCCCTGCTGGTACGCCTCCTGCTCGTCACGCCATCTTTTAGTGAGTTAATGAACTAGAACAAAAAATTCTTACTGCAAACTATAAAGAGATAGCCTTTAATTAGCCTGTGAAATGAGCAAACGTGAATACCGTTTGGAAGGCTGTTAAACTAGCCTGTACATTAACGAATTTACACCCTACACTTCTGGATGTAATAGCCATAGAATGGGAAGTCGATTGAATGGAAGTGTATGGAAAATCGAATGTCATGACACGCCTATTAGATATAATTCAAGCTTTTGCCCGTGGCTTCGCTTTCATGGAATTTCAAAATCACGTAGAACTACGAATATTCTTGTGAAGCTTTTAAGGAAATAACATGTTGTTTTGCCTTTGTTATTACTCTTCGTGCTTTCAAACTAAGGTTATGCCAAATAACAAAGTCGATTGGTTGCTTCTTTTTTAGGGCATTAAAGAAGCAAAATGAAACATACTTTCACATTTATAATATTAGTATGGATAGACACGAAATCAGGGAAATTGCGATTGGATTTTTTCATTATTTTATCTTATAATATCCATAATAGCATTATAATTAGTGAAGGAAACCTTTAAAAGTCACTTAATATCAATTTCAATACTGAATGCAGCTAATGCACCGTTATGTATTTAGAACGCTAAAAGTGAAGACGGAATGACCTACGTAAATGCTGTCATTGTAGCATCTAATCTGTTTTTGTTACGACATAATGCACTTTAAAATACAAGATATTATGTTTAAAGAGACAAATATATTAGGAAACGTAATGGATACTAAAAATTTTTAACATTACTCAAAATTGTTTTTGCTTATTGCTGACACATACATGTCACAACCGAACCGCTAAACTGATTATGTCAATATATGGAGATACTTTGAGTCCCTGGGAAGGACATAGGAAAAAAGTACAGTTCCAGCGCCTTAAACGAATTTTTAACGCAAATGAGTTGCGGGCATCTTTAATTCAATGACTAATATTAATTTTAGTCATTGAATTGACGATACCTGAAATTAAGTGATAAACACAACAATATTATAGGAAACAAAAACGAAACGCAACTTTTTCCTCAGCTTATAATGTAGAGAGCTTTACACATTATGCACTAAATGACACAAAAAAGTGAAAATGGACTAAACGAGCCTTTCAATAAAAACAATTATCTTTTTTGCCAATCCAAAACGTTTTGTTGCATGGTAACCTGTGTCATCAAGACCGGCTAACTGGCCCGGACGGCAATCATTTTCCAAATTGCCATCTTTATTATTTGAGCATTAGGAGTTGGTGTGAAGATTTAAAGAAAAAATTGAAGAATCCTAATATATAAGCAGTTGCCGTCTACTTTGAGACATCACAACCTGATCCAACGGTTAAGGAACAACAGAAAAATGGTGTCCATAAAATTATTCGTGCTTTGCTTAGGATTCTTCGCTATTAATGTCAAAAAGGCACAAGTAAGTATAATTGAGGACATAACCGTAAGAAGCGTATAACTAACATTTTGCAACCTTCGAGTACATACTCATTTTTTCCCATAAATTTTGACGAATCTTTTAACTTACCTATTTCATTATTTAGCTAGTGTATCTGGCTATACGTCAAACCTACATTATAATTCCAAATAATTTTTCGGGTCCAAGAGCGTCTAATAACGCAAAAATCCAGTTTTTTAAATGTTACTTATCTGTCTTTTCCACTTATATGTTCAATTATAACAGATCGTAAGTCTATATGTGCACAGAACAGTGCAAGGTTATATGAATTTTAAGTTTCCTCAAAAAAAATTTACGAAACATACTAGTTATTAAGTACTGTTTTTACTTTAACAGTGTACTCTATAAAGACAGTTTGTACAGGGTTTAACTAAAATTAGAGATAATATTTAAGAACATATATGTGTCCCTTATATAGAAAAGACTATCAAGGTATCATGCATTCGCTCGATATTGGCGGTATGGTACATTATCACTCTGTCAAATTTTTATACAAACCGCATTGTCAACAACAAAGTGATAACAACACTTTGTTGGCAATCGCAAATTTTGTATGGAAATGACAATTCTTTTGGCGGAAGGTAAATAAACCATACCGCTAATCTTGAGCGAATTTACAATAGCAACGCTGAAAAATAATGTTTAGGTTTCAGCCTTGCTTTTTAGTTCATGGATAAGTTTGGCCATACAAATTACAAAAAAACACGTTCAGTGCTGCCTTCACAGTTTACCCTATTTGAGTGATACATACCCTTAAGTATCTTTACCTGCTTTTGTTACACTCTGTATAATTGTATACATATAATGATATATAGATAGTAGTTAGTAGTAAGCTGTTATAATCCTTTTGAATTATAGTACCCAATATAAATTACAATAATTATCTTTAGTTGTTTCTCATGTTAGGGTCAATAGACAAGAGATAAACCGGTAAGCGTCGGAAAAACGTGTAACAAAATTCTCACGATGGCTTATCTTAGCCCGGCCGATTACTGATAGGCAGTTACTAATACTACTCTAAATCACAGGCCGTAACAGACCAAGAGAAGAAGGATGTATTGGCTTTTCTGGCCCCAGTCATCGTGGAGTGCAGCGCCGAGCATGACGTCAGCGATGAGCTGCTGAAAGGCCTAAAGAAGTCTGGCGATTACAAGGACCTTGACCCCTGCTTCCTGGCTTGTATCTTGAAGAAAGTTAAACTGGTAAGTTCGGTCATATAAATAAGCTTGTCTTACAGCGTAAGACGCCTCTGATTCCGTTATCTTGCTCAATCATGGATACATGATGTGGTTCTCAGATTCTTCTATTGGTATCTCAATTCAATCTTACGCCATGAACTGAGAGTGCAATTGGGTTCGCATCAAGGTCGTGTTTGACAAACGGTTTGTGAAACACGACCATTTAAAACATTAATATCTAAAATGCACCTTCAGTTGATGGCGTAAGATTGAAAATGCAATGCACCATCACCTATGCGTGATGTTTGTTCACGCCGTGTAGAACCCCCTTTAGCAATATTGCAAATTAGCCTTTAAAGAGGGTCAGACTATATAGGCACTGTGTAAGAAAGGCACCGCATACCGTATAAAGAGGTGCATCTGGTTTATTAGAAGCATAATAATGGAAATTAATCTTTACCCTCTATTTTAGTTTGACGAAGCAGGCAAGTACGATGTGGCGAAGGCAAAGGAAGTGAACTCCAAGTTCGTGTCCAGCGAAGACGACAATAAGAAAATCGGTGAAGTTATCGACGAATGTTCCGCGGGTAAAACAAAAAACGCAAATATTTCCATACCAACTTCACTAACGTTAAAATTTTCTATTCCATACATATAATAGACACTGTGAAATTAGAGTGTCAGTTCATTTAATATTTTTACAAAACAATCAATGTGGGAATATTAATTAACAGTAACAGAACACATGTCAACAAAAAAGTTGTCTGTTTATCTGTTTGTACGCGCTAATCTCAGGAACTATTGGACGGATTTGAATAAATCTTTTTTGTTTGATAGCTATTAGGACTTTATTATAATTATATATTGCAATATTATTTTACCTCTTACTTCTTGAATAGAATGAAGTATATAGATATTTAAATCTAGTTTTTGGTATTATCGGATGTTATAACAATTAATTGTAACAGCAATCTACGTTACGATATTATTTTAAGGTAGGTAAATAAATTATTTCTGAAAAAGTTTTTTTATAGCTGGAATACAATTTTTTATTAAATTCTATTAATTTAACGGAAATGTAAGAAATGCACAGACTTTTTAAACTTAAAGAGTAGCTATCGAAGTTTTAAATTTGTAAAAAATAATTTACCGTACATATAAATTTAGTTTAAACACTACAATTACAAAAACACTATCGTTTAAAAAATATATTCTAGTGAACGACAAGGAAGTCGGTGACGGCGACAAGGGGTGTGAGAGAGCTGCTCTGCTGTTCGAGTGCATGCTGCCCCACAAGGAATTGGTGAGGAAATAAAGATTATTATCACGGAGGTAACTCATAATAGAATTCATATTATTTAGCCATCATTTTCCCAGTCGTGGGGTTAAGAGGGGAGGGGTGGGGGGATGTTGGGTGAATGGGCAACTGACAGGTTAAAATGGCAAACCGCACTCCATATAAAGCGCTGCCCAAAGAAACTTGTCCCAGTGCGCTGTTGGGGCTGCCATCGTCTTCTCTCACTAAACGTAACAACCAATTCAAAGTAACAACTTTAATTTTAAAGTTCCTCAATTGAATTTTATTAGAACTTAATGGTTTCTGATAATAGACTTGTCGACAGGGTACTAAAAACGATTGTGTAGGTGCTTGCAAGATAATCGAACCTATGATTATGTAGAGCCTCGTATCTTTGGTTCGCACTCGAGAGGGTACAGGTTCAAACTTCGGTGGAGGTGTGTACCAATGAGACATTTTCCGATCTCAAGTACACAATTCGGATGCTCATTGCCGTAGGATAGGTATGCTTCGCCACGAATGGGCCAGTCCGACGGTTGTGATACAACGACCTCACAGAAAACTGGCGAGAACGGCGCTGTGCTGTGTTTCGTTCAGTGAGTGAGTTTACCGGTGGCCCAATTTCCCTATTCCAGTTATTCCTATTCCCATTCCCTAATCCCTATTCCTTCAAAGGTCGGTAACGCACTTGCGACTCTTCGGATGTCACGAGTGTCCATGGGTGACGTCAGTTGCTTTCCATCAGGTACCACCCGTCTGCTCGTTTTCCCCCTAAATATAAAAAAAGCCTGCATCAAATGTGAGATATTTTAAGTTTAAATATATTTTTGTTACAGTTCTGGTAATGTTGTTAATATGCGAAAACGCAAGTTGTCATGAAGAAATCCAGGCTATATAATGAAGAAAAGTCAACAGTTCTAATTGTTATTATTCCTATCAATAAATTTGCATTTTAATTTTTACATTTCATTTACTCCCGATAAATTATCTGAGATCTATCTTTAAGCCTGAGTAGGTAATGTTTCATCTGGTTTAATAAAATAAAAAAAAATTGAAGAATTGCAATATCTTTATTTATTAATAACACAGTAATAAATTTATTAATACTAACATAATAATATTATCATATTGTCTACAAATTATTTAAATATCCTATGAAGTATAGAGCAAATGAATTCATCGAAGTTCAATAAGTATATAAGTAATCTTTTTCGTTTTCTTTGCATCTTCAAAACTCGAACTCATACTGAAAAAAATAATAAATTTTTTATCAAAATCATTTACACAACACATGGGTAAAAGTAACAAACAATAATTTAATTATCTCTATATTATAGAAGTAACAAAGTAAATTATAAAATGTGATTTATATGGGGAAACTCATGACGTTGGGGTGCTTGGCCATACAAATTTCCTCTCCTCCTTTAAATATCTAACTAGTTGTGCCTCGCAGTGCTACCCGCATAAAAAGTTGCATAATATGCATTAATCCAGAATATCAGCTAGCTCCATGGCAAATTTGATCATAATTGTTCTTGCCGTTTAAGCGTGAAGAAATAAGAAACATACACTCACAAATTGGTAGTATAATAGGAAGTAGGATAAGCAAAAGATTGAAAATTCTTACACTGGCGGCATTTTTGATGAGACACTCGAAAGCCATAGTAGACCTCTCACACCCCTTGTTACCATCAGTCACTGGGTTGTCATTGACTGAAAACACAACATAATTAAGTAAAATGTACTATTAACATAAGTATTTTAACATCTTTTGCTAATCTTGTGAACTACAGAACTTGTAAGCTAGCTGACCCAGCATTAGTTTATATATAAGCATGATTGTATGAAATTCGGGGGCAAACGAGTAATCGGTAACCTAATGAAACGCTTTGCATAACTGGAAAATTATTAATGGCTTACAGAAATTAAAAAAATAAATTTTTCTGTTAAAGAGTTGTAAGTTTTCTCAATAAATAAATAAATTTACCGTCGCTCATAGATAGTCGCAATATTAGAAAAGTTGTAGATACGATGCCGGCCTTAGCTAACTAGCCGTTAAAGTTGACAAAGGTGTTATCAGAACATTATAGTGTTAATTTATTGCTTCAATTGAAAGAAAAGAAATTCTTTAAGGATGATAAATTGACTCTCTTTTTATTTTCCAAGGGTTTCTTTTTTCACGGTGTATCTTTTAGCAGAAGCTAACTTACTCCCGATACATGAGTGCAGGTAGTCAGACAGGAGTTGCAACTCTTCATCGGTGGTGAACACCTGCTTGGCGCGGCTCATCACCGTCTCCTTCTCCAGTTTACCGTCCTCGTTTATCTGAAATTAGTGTGGAGTAAATTGAAAATTCTAAAATTTATAAAATAAAGGCTAAGACCTAAGGGTCTAAAATTCATAGACAATCACTGTGGAAGTGTATATCACCAAGTAAGCGCGTTTTTACATAGCACACGGTTGCTGCACCTAACAGACTTAGCACGGCCTTCGTAGAAGTGAGAAAGAATAGAGAAACTAATAGATTAGCACACAAAAGTAACAGATTTCCTTAGACCGCCTTTCAGTTTGTTTATTCGGCTGCAGAAGGAAAACCTTTCGTCAGAGACCATGCTAAGCATTTTACAGTACATAATACATATACTTGTATGTATACTCAAATACAATCTATACGTAATAAATTGTATGTATTTTTTTTAATATTCATATTCATATCTTTATTTGCTAGTTTGTTCTTGATGGAAATTAATGTTCAGCATTAATAAATCTTAAAGTACACTTTAAGCTTGCAGTGAAAACTTTAACTCGATATAGTGAAAATAGTGCAATCATAAAGTGTGTTTAATGAATGTTATAGAGAACTCACCATGCCAATTTGTTTGAATATACATCCTAGGAAGCAGGGGACGTTGGGTCCGCTGGCCAGCTTCTTGGCCCTCAGCGTGGTAGCGTCGTCGTCAGAGATGGGGAACTCCTTGAAGCACGTCGCTTCCAGCTGCTGGAAGTGCTCTTTGATAATGCTCCTCTGTTCCGCTGTTATTGCCGCCTGAAATAACATTAGTAGTTAATATTCATTTTGTTTTTATATTTACTAATATAGTGGCAATAAAAAAACACAATTGTGAAATTTTTTGCTTCTATAGCGAGTCTGGCCGGGCGCCAGAAATTCGTTCGGTGTTCATCATCAACATCATAGTTTTAGTAACACTAAAGGCCGCTCTGTGGTCGAAACTTGATCGTAAGAATTTTAATCTAACGAGTTCTAAAAATAAAATCTATTCTCAATTCAATCAAAGCCTTTAATTTGGCATAAATGTCTCTTTACCAGGCCATTAAATTTCATTTATAAAAGACTTCAATCATAAACAAAATAGTATTTCGTTTCGTGAATGATTAACGTGTTATATGAAAATATTGTAGTGTGTAAGCGTTTTTTTTTAAATACGCAAGATTATTTAAATTAATGTTAGTATTACAAGCTCCTCCTCCATCAATTGGGAGATTCATACTTTTACATCTACGCGTCTTTCCTAAAAAGGGGTGCAAAGTTTTCCGCTCGCGTATTGCCACCTAGAATTATATATAGATAATGCTCCCTTACCCGTAATTTATAGAAATTTAAAAACGTATGGTGAATTATTTGACACGTATATACAAATATGTAGATCAACATGCACTAGTTCGATTTTGAGTAATGGTTATACATCTTACTTGCGTTAATCAATACAAGGAAAGGAAGAAAAAATAATATTTAACCCCTAAATTAAAAAAAAAAAAGAATTTTCTCAAGAAAAGATTTCAACGAGCGCAAGGCTACAGATGAATTCATAAAACAATACAAGAAATTTCCACTTCAGCTCAGGTGAATCACTTGAATCGCTTATAAAAATTTTGGATCTTTATTTGGGTGAATTTCCCAAACCGTTTTTAATGTGGCTAGGCTGAAAATCATTATTTTTTTCTAATTTTTGGTTTAAAAAGGAAAGCATACTGTCTTAATTATGGCCCTGTAACAATTTTTAAAAATAATAATAATTTTTTTAGAAAAAAATATATAAACGATTTCTAATTTTGGTGGCTTGTCGCCGAACTATTTTTGTCCAGATCAAGATCAACTAACCGTAAACTTGAAGTTGGATTACATTTTTATATTTATGTAGTCGTTCTATATAACTGACTCTTAACAATATATAAATTTTACTGCTATAAGTACACTAGTTAAGTTTTAAAGACACAATTTAGTTCGTCGAGAATTTCCTAATTTTGGTGTCACATAATAAACGTGACTTGTATTAAATATATTTGATACCAAAGGCATAAAAAATACTTCACCCCCCAGAATCTAGTCACATGCTAACGGACTCGCACATCACAGCAAGTTATATGAAAAAAAAAACATGTCCACCAAAACAACCAAAATTAGAAAATGCTAGTTGTTGAAATCTATTCATTTACTTTTGTTTTATGTTGAACTTACTTTTGTTTTATGTTGAAACAGCGTCAAATAAAATACACACAGTACAAAATATTTTTGAATCATTTTAAATTCTTTGTAGAGCTCGGTTATCTTTTGAAGCACTTGAAGTATTTTGGTAATTTTTCACGAAAATTGGCTTTATATACGAAAACTTGGTGACTGTTTGTCGCTCGTGTATTATTAGATTACATGAGACCTGAAATTAGGAGGTGACATTGAAATTAACGAGCTATATTTTTCCATACACGAGGTTCAAATTCTACAAGTAATTTTCGAATCGGCAGCTCATGATGACAAAATAATTATTTTTATTACTGGCCAAAGCAAAGTATGTAGGAAGTATGATAGGTTATATGATTATAAAACTTAATAGCAAAATAATCATATGACATTCTAATAATAAAACGGTTTTCAATTAAATAGTTTAATTTATTTTATAAATTATGAAGTAGTATGAAATATGGTTTCAAGTAAAGAAGTATGTTAAAAATATCTTAAAACTTATTCTAAATGGGACGAGTGCATGAGTGAGTGATATTATTCTAGCGTACCCGACAGGCCACGTCCTGCCGATTTTGCTTTGCAAATCTAAACAGTTTCGAGTCCTCTACAACACAAAATATTTTATCAAGATCGGCCCAGTTGTTCGGGAGGAGTTTGGTGACAAACACGAGAATTATATATATTAAGATAGGAATTGAGGAAATAGAAATGTCGAAACATAACAATTTATAAGCAGGATTTCCCTACGATTATTTTCACACTATAATCGTAACTACTCTTGCACAAGGTTTAATGGGAGGAAAATGCCCCGTAACCTTATCACCCTTGACGCCGTTTTGTTGCTAACACAATGTAGCTTCCTGTCCATTTGTTGTATGTACTCGATAGAATAATATATATAAATGTAATTTGGGTCATTCACACATATTTACGTCGGATTTTCACCGAGCGATATGTTTTCCGTTAAAATAATTTTCGTTGTGCTCGTTTTGGAATGTGTTGTGGTACGTATTTTTTCAGTTGTAATAAACAATAGGTATATTAGTAATATGTGTGTGAAATTTCTCGTTCAAATTGTGTGTTTTTTTGTGAATCTATATCTTATTCAGGGTTAAATTCTACAACATTTCATATATGTACATTGGTCGGTGTATTGAAATTAATTCGACATCGAGAGAAAACACAAACAGTTAAAAGTGCTTATATAAATACTAGCTGACCCAGCAAACGTTGTTTTGCCAAAAAAAAATAACGGTTGTACTAACCTTAGCACTTAGGGGTATGAAAAATATATGTTAGCCGATTCTCTGACCTACTAAATATGCATGCAAAATTTGGATAAAATCGGTAAAGCCGTTTCGGAGGAGTACGAAGACAAACATTGTGACACGAGAATTTTATATATTAGATTAGATGTTCATAAGATAAGATACATTTAAAATCATGACGCGAGGCACAAACTTTGATAATTATACTATTTATAAGTATTTTACTTTTACGTGTGGTTTCTTGTTACCTCCTTTACAAACATTATGCTTTTTCAAATCGGCTACTCCAATGATACTTTACATGCTTTCAACTATTGTGAATTCACTCAAGACTGGCGGTATAGTTTATTTACCCTACGTTAAAAAAAAATGTAAATAAAAATGTAAACGCAATTGTCAACAAAGTGTTGTGTTGTCACTTTGTTGTTGGCAATCGCGGTTTGTATAGAAATTTGACACAGGGTTAATGAACCATACCGTCAATCTTGAGCAAATGTATATTAAGACTGACTTCCTCATATTAACCTAACCTAACCTAAGAAATGTTTTGTTAGGGCATAAAGGAAGAATAAACGAATAACCAAACACACACTTCCCCGTATTTTATTATATTGTAAATGAAAGAATATATTTTTTTTATTAATAGAATGGATTTGTGTGTCAAAGTTTTGCGATAGGTCTCACAGTTCTGAGCGCGCAGCTTGTACCTCGTTCTTATTACAGGCTTCAAAGATGGACGACCTGAAACAGAAGTATGCTGACATGATAATGGAGTGCGCGAAAGGTTTTCCCATCACATCCAGTGACATAGAGATGTTGAAGATGAAGAAGATGCCTGACAACGAAGCTTCCAAGTGTCTGTTTGCATGCGCTTATAAGAAAACGGGAATGGTATGATGTTTGCTTTTTATTTACAGCAAGACTCCTGCAAAGTTAAATAGCTCACTAAAATCAAAATCAAGCCTCGCGTATATCGTGCATAAGCACGATATACGCGAGGCTAGTTTTTCAAGCCACGAGAGTAAGCTAGTGTCAGCAAGCTAGCAAAAGCTTGCTCTTTACTTAACTCCTGGCCGAAACCAGCTTAATTGTATACTAGTAACCTTTCCAGTTCCAAGCCAGTGTCAGCTATTCTAGCTAGTTATCTAGCCGCATGTATCTAAGGTATAAGAGTTAGCTCTTGACTCGCATCAAACGTAGCTTTGATCCAAGTCTCCCGATTCTGATGAGTCCTCTGTCCTAATGGACAGGGTCGTAACCATTCACTAATCACTTGATTGACAAGAAAGATAATCCATCCAAGGATCGTTAATCCATGTAAAAACTTTGTTTCCGGCCCGAATTTTTACCAAATACTATCAATTGAACATAATGAAAACAAGAAAGAATTAAATTGCGTTCAGCGTACATCCTGAGGGACTATAAAACCCGTCTACCGTAAAATATTGTCGTGTTCGATCTGAAATAAAGAGATTCTCACTCTGCATTTCTTTCAGAAATTTGATTCACTCTTTAGTGAGTTTAAATTTATCTGAACAATTTTTTTTCAGATGGATGACAAAGGAATGTTATCTGTGGAAGGAGTAAACAAGTTAGCGCATATGTATCTTGCCGACAATGCAGAGAAATTAAAGCAGGCTGAACAGTTCACTGACGCCTGCAAACACGGTGAGTTCTTACTCCTTACAATAAGAGTGTTAAGATCTTGTTAAAAATTAAAGAGGTACAAAAATACAAAATATTTATTAACCAAAAGAGTATGTACAAAATATTTTTTAACCAAAAAAGGTAAATGTACAATTTTGAAAATTGACGTTTTTGCCCAAATAGAGGCGTTAGGACCGGGCAAACAATTTGTAGTCGAAAAATGTATTTTTGCCTGTTGGAAATTGAAACATATAAGTTGTATAGTTTGTTTCGTTAAATAGGTAAAAATTAGTAAATCCCTTATATGCTATAAAATGTGCGTTATTCATTTCATCCACTTACTTCTTCAATTGATAGTATCACTTCTTTATTTAATGTTACTTTTATTCTTAGGTTACTTTATTTTTGCTTGTTTACTATTTTTTTCCAGTAAATGATCAGCCCGTTGGCGATGGCGCTAAAGGCTGTGATAGAGCAGCACTGATCTTTAAATGTAGCATTGAGAAGGCATCACAGGTAAGCTATTAGCTTAAGGGGTAAGATGAAGACATGAGTGGAAGGAGTGATTAACTAACAATTTAAAAACTGCCGTTTACAACGAAATAGATGATGTCCGCAACACGACTGAGCCAAAATTCGAACCATACATTTTTTTTTGGGAAAAATTATCTATGTTCTTTACCGGGACTCATAGTATCCCAAATTTCAGCAAAATCGGTTGAGCGGTGTGGACGTCAAAAGGTAACAGATACACTGACATATAGACAGACTGACAAACAGACAGGTAGTTCAGTGACCGAGCACACTTAAGGTATAGGCACCCCTGCTTCAAGTTGATTGTCATCCTAGAGCTACCGTAGCCCGAGCATGCTTTATACATTTGAATTTTATATCAGTCTTTTTTTTCCTTGTTTCAGTTTGACCTGTCGCTGTAGAAGGAGGTTGCAATATGAGTAAAACAACACAAAATCACCCTGTATTCGGCGTTCGCTAGACTGTAACGATCTGTGTTGTCGTCATTAAACATTGATTACCATGTAGGATATCCGGTAGAAAATCATCTCTCATGATGACACATTGTTTTGTAAAAATAAAATTTACCTTACAATACGTTTTTGATACCCTTACGTTTCCATACGTGACGTTCATACTTCTATTTTTTAACCGACTTTCAAAAAACGAGGAGGTTATATGTTCGGCTGTGGTTATTATTTTTTTTTTTTTTTTTTTTATGTATGTTCGCGCATAGCTCCGCCGTTTGTGAACCGATTTTCAAAATTTTTTCT
>JAOTAV010026656.1:0-21248 GCA_026546445.1 Cyclargus thomasi
AGAATTTGGTATTTTATCATTGGTACAAAAAACCTAATATAATTTTTACAAACAAAGGATATGGGCGAAAATCCTATAGATGTACCTTATTTTTAAATAAAAAAAAAAAAAAAAAAAACCTGCGGCCTTGAGGACCATCCATAAAGTACGTCACACATAAAGGGGTGGCGAGGGGGGTTAGACGAAGTCTAGCATGATGTGACAGGGGGTAGAGGCGTCCTTAGCTTTGTCACATTACAAATTTTGCAAACCATCCTAATAATTAAATTTTGACAGCTTACTGTCAAAATTTAATTATTAGAATGGTTTACATTTTTAAGATGTTGAATTGCAATCTCGTGAAATAACAAAAGTGAGGCTGAGATTGTGACTACCTATGACAATGGGGAGGGGTCTAAATCGTGAAATTTGTGTGACATACTTTATAAAGTATCTATATATAATCCCTAGTCTGTGTGGTGATTTAGCCCACGGAGCATTAAATCGGAATAAAGAGTATGCTATAGTAAGTCATCAACTAATATTACTCTACGTCTCTACCAAATTCCATCAAAGTCTGTTCAGTCTTTTCAGCAATTTTACTGAAAGAAATCCAAAGTAACATCTCACATGAATAATAATTTTAATATGAATAATAATTTTAATATGAATAATATACTGTAATATGATCGTTTTAATATGATTACAATAGTTGAGTATTTTAGAATAAAAGAATATTAAATTCTCATTTAGAGTCACAAAAGTATTTTGTTATTTTACCGAAAAGCCTATTAACGCTTTCGAATATTTCGTTTATCTCAATCTAAACGCGTCAATTCAATTTAAGCAAACAGAGGCTTATTACTATCCTACGGAATCAGATATTTGTAGGGCCTCGCTTTGACGACAAATCCCGATTGTCGTGGATAACGCCGCGCTAAGGGTTGACTTTTAATAAGGGATCTTAGAGCGCCCCTTCGAGACGACTTTTTATGAATTTGAACAAAGTTTTTTGTACTTTTGTTCAAAGTTTTCCGTGTTTTCTGTGATTAAATGGTAAATTTTTTAATGAAACATAGACAAGAAAGATATGTTGTCAAAGCAAGACCCCAGCGATACACATCTACTATTCATCATCCATAGCCTTATCAACAATTTTATTTCACGCAAAAATTTAAGTAATTTTGCGCAAGTTGTATTAAAAACACGTATTCACTATACAAATTACAGACACACTCTTTTACCTTATAATTTAAGTGGTAATGCATTAGTGTGCCTAGCCTGCCGTGGGAGCCATGCTTCGGCACGAATGGACCGACTCGACCGGAGTGATACCACGGCCTCACAGAAAACTGGCGTAAAACGGCGATGTACTATGTTAGTTCAGTGTGTGAGTTTATCGGTGGCCCAACTTCTCTAATCCCCCTATTCCTATTCCCTAAATATAAAGGCCGGCAACGCACTTGCGACTCTTCGAATGTCACGAGTGTCTATGGACGACGTTAGGAGCTTTCCATCGTGTAACTTGTCTGCTCGTTTGCCCCCTAAATATCGTTAGTAAAATTTACCTATTAAAATTGTTTAATAATGCAGTACCGTAAGTTTATTCAAAGTCAAATAAACAGCGGACGTAAGTTGTGTAATATTATTAGTGTTGATTAATAATAAGCATAACAGCGGCTGGCGTGTAACGACGACGAAGTTGGTCGGGTGCGGTCGCCAACTCGCCGGGACTTCGGTCCGACAAACAACGGCCCTCATTACTTATACTGCGGCTCGTTCGTCGATCCCTAACTTTGCACTACCCCACTACCCGACACTATTAAAAAATTAAACACAACTTGTCAATTTAGCTACGAAGAACACCGAGTGAAGTTGTTGAGTTGTTAAGACGTTAGTCGATGTCTGTATATTCTGTGTTTCCTATTTGAAATATTCATTTTGAGACTTAATTGTTCCGATGTATGCATTTAAACTGGATGCTTTTCCAGAGTTTTTGTTTTTCAAAAATAAAAGCAACCTTCCTCGTCTTAACTTATGTACCTATTGTAAGAGTCTTCCGATTTTATTATATTGAACAGCTGAACACAAATTACACGACATGGCAACAAACAATGTACTATTTACATACCATTTACAATACAATACCACTAACGCGAACGGAAAGCCATTACACAAATAAGGCCAATAAATCGAAGAAGCCTCTAAAAAGTTGGGCATCACCCGCCGATCTAAGTCTTATTTACGCCCCGTATCTCGGCGCGAACCTCAACTATCAGTTAATGAAACTTGGAGACCGTCCCCGAACCAATATGGCGTCGTTCCCGGATTTATTCCCGCGCCGATACCATCGGATACGCTCACCACACAATTTAACTTCGGTAATGCGGATTTATTTGGGTATCAAAAAGAAATTATAAAAGCTAGGATCCGCAGAGCCGGCTTCGTTCTCGAGATCAAAGATAGCGATTGCTTTATTTGGTTAGCGCTACTTTTGAGACCTCTAGTGGGATTTCAGAGGAATGATACTGACATCATGAACTTTTTCAACGGCCATAAATGAATATATATTAAAATAACGTACTATAAACTTTTTATCCCACTGCGCCAGAAGGAGGGTTATGTTTTTCGAGAGTATGTATGTGTAATTGTTTGGCACGCTCTGCAACCTAAACGGCTCGATAGATTTCAAGGTATGGGGTATTATTAGATTGGTCGTGATTCCGCAAGTGACACTGGGCGAATTTTAAAGTCAAATTTGTGAGGTTCCGAAAAAAAAATTCCGCCCATTTAGGTCGATTAGGGTATCAAAATGAAGGGCATTAAATAGCCATTCTAGAAATATACATAACTTGATGTTTAAATTGCAAAGATTACTGAAGTCAAGATTTCTGTTTTTGGACATTTAGCTTGTTACCCATTATTGTAGCAATAACAGAGCGTTATTTAAAAATACATGTCGTCGACATAAAACACCATCTGTATTCTCATAATAACGGTATGCGATCATACTGTCTACGAAGCGAACGTGATTTCTGTCGTCTCCCGACTTTATATCGTTATTTTGTAGATACATTTTCGCACTCCGCCATACCTAATAGAGACTAACACGTAACTTTAACGACCTATTTTTCCGTTGAAAAGACCGCGTGCACAACAAAATAAAATAAATTTTCACAACTGTCTCTAAACTGTTCAAGAAATATTTGATACAGAAACTGTAAATAGTGTCAGCGGGGTTAAAATGTTCTTTGTGGCTTTAAATTTTATACGGGAAAATTCGAAAAGATTTCATATTTTTAATTTTAATTAGAAGAAAAAACATTTATAGCAAACTAGCTGTTGCCCGTGACTCCGTCCGCGTGGTAACAAAGATGAGAATTATTAACAGAACCTACAATATAAACATAAATTTTAAACTCCAATATGAGAAATTAACTGAGCACGAAATTACCAAAGAATAAAACTTTAAAAAATTTGCTTATAATGCTAGATGTTGTTATGCTTTATTTGTCTAGATATTATCTTAGAGTACGTCTTTATAAAATTTCATCTAAACTAATTCAGTAGTTTGAGTTGTAAGCTAGAGCTAGTCATGGATTTTCTCAATATAACTTGTACAGGTAGATTCCCGTGCACCAAATTCAATAGCTCCGGAATATGACATGTCCTTGATGTTCGTATAGCATGGCTCCCCTCCCCCCTCCCGCCCCGCCAAGTGAGACGTCCCAGCGATTTTCACGTACTCTTGGCGCGGGTTCAGCGGAAAACCGAGTTGGAAGTCGGTTTAAAAAGTTCGTAAGTTATAACCGAGCCGGTAATCGAATGTGTATGGGGTTCGATCGATCGCCACTGGCACAGATGCGTTTGGCATCAACTATTTGTCGTTTTGCATGATTTAGGTCTAGAAAACTTTGCGGACGTTGATTAAATTGCTTAGAAAAGTTAACTCGTCATATTTGTTGTTTATAGTTTGGCGGAACTTAAAATGACTTTATCCTTATCACAGCAATGCCACTTACGTGCCAAATAGTCGCATGACTCCCGACCAAGCTCGATATACATTAGACTTATAAGTGAGGAATTCGGTAAAAAGTAACAAAAGTGTTTAAGTGACTCAATAGCGGTCGCGTGTCGGCGCAACACCTCGCATAGTTGCCAGCAGTTGACATGCAACGAAAGTGAAATAACTTTATTTATTCCGAAAATTTTCTTTTAAAGAATTTCACCAGCTTTGAAGTGGATAGAATAAATGTTCGTAGCTTGAAAAATATTTGACCTAAATTAGTATGCTATTAAAAACTATGATTTTATGGTATGAAAGATTTTTTTTTAGTCTAAATATTTATGGTAAACGTTTCCAAAACAAATCCATCATATAACTGTGAATTATTTCGAAAAGTTGATTGAAAACGTTGAGCCTAAAAGACTGATCGCTTAAACATCCATCAGTTCCGTAGGCTAGATTATTTGCAATCAATCGGACAAAAGAATAGGGGAGTTATTTCTCTCCTTCGCCAATTTATCACTAGAATCATTTGTTTTGTCGGCATTGTTTACGTTTTCAGCCGAACAATACTCGGATATGATTAAAGCTTTCTTGAAGTGTGCCTTATTTTTTGCGTGGACCTTAATGGCACTCGAAAATTGTCACGAGTGAGGTTGTTATTTTTTTCTTTGGAAGATAAATGAAATTGTCCCCGTCTCGATATACAAACGGCCCACTGGAGTGAATAAAGGAAAATACACGACATTAGCGTGTACCCTCGAACCTTCTGAGCGAGGAGCTTCATTATAATAAAGATTCACCACATTCAACAAGGTTAGACTTTCAAAGATAATTTAATAATTAAATAATCCGAAAACTCGAAGCAACTAATTCAGCTAACGGGGAGATGAGTCAGGCTCTTAATAATATTAAATCAATAGTGCTGATTCTATATTTGCCTATTGTTAATTTTATGTTAATTACGCAAATTTTGCATTTAGATTTTACTAAAAGTTTTTTTCTGCGAGTTCATTATAAATTGCACCAGAACGCGTTGAATTTTTTAAGTCTTACAATGGTAATGTAAATACTACTATTGTTACGATGTAATATCATTGTGTATCTCTGCTTTTGTCAAAGCTATAAATCGTCAGGCGTGTTTGGTCGCTGCAGTTTTTTAATTCTCTATAGACGATCTGCGACTGCGAGGCGTCGAACAATAGTCGTGGATTCATCACATTCACAGTTTTGAATATTAATACCTAGCACTAGTGCTGTGTCTTGTAATTGCGACACCGCGGGATAGGATCCTTTATCGCCGTTTGAATAGAGTCGACTCCGGCGGGAGTCAGGAGGACACTCGTACCGGGGACTCGCCGGGTGATTCTTTTTGCTATCGCGACTCCGGTAACGACTTCCCTCACAAACGCATTGAAAATGCAACGATTTCGAAACACGTGCGAAAACCCCCCGACACCGTCGCTAGACGCTCGTCCTTTGTTACCCTGAGCCCCGATTGTTCCAATACAAACGGAAATATTGCCGTTCGTGTGAAAAATGAATATTTTCGAACCGAGCGCTTCGGCGTTAAACTACGGGAATTTGTTTGCCGCGTACGACAAAAAGTTGCATAGTTTTCGAACGATCGAAGCAGATTTCTGAGCCCCGTAAACTGCTATTAAACGGGAATGTCCGCTGACAGTCGCCGCCGGTGAAAGATTACTGGACGAGTGCGGCTAGGCGGCTTTTAGCCCAGTTTCGGAGCGAAGTCGCGGCACGACCCGGCGATTTCCTCAGATCGCCGCTCAATTTACCGTAACGCCACTAGAAGTTGGCTCGCGCCGGCTCGGACGTGGTCCGCAGCGGGCGACCGAAACATATAAAAAATCAACGAACATTTCCCGTCATTAGAGTATAGTAATCGGTCGAAGTGGCCACTTAATTGCGAGCGGTTTTATTGTGCGAACGGAGAATGGGGGCCGAGCAATTTGGCGGTCTGACCGCAGCGGCGCATGTTTATTAGAGACATGAACCTCGCCACCCTCGATTTGCATAACGGTCCCGCTCGTAATTAGAAACCATCTCGGCCGGCCCTCCTTTGAGCCGAAGCGTCTCGGCCGCCGACTCCTGACATCCGATGCCTTGTATTTATTCGCTCCGAGGATGAGCCGTGTAATCCGCATTAGTGCTAGACTTAACGCCGTCTCCGTTTAATATCGTTGGGACTTTAAACCGTTTTTGAGCTCCTAATTATTTATATGACGAGCCCGGTCTGCGGAGAAATTTTGCCACTCCAAAGTATATAAAGCATTTATTCGCCAAGCCTCGTATGGTACGAATAAATACCGCTCCACGTGCGGCGGGCGGCGGCATGAGGACGAGGCAGAATTTCTCTAGAAAATGTCTTTAAAAATTATTCACCCGATAAACGTTATCCGACTCCGTGAATGCAGCTCCGATATTTTAAAACCAATAATGCTCGACCTTGTTTCATATTAACGTCGCATGTCGACGAAAAATAACGGACAAAAATTAACATTCGCATACTTTCATAAATCACCGGCGTATTCTATCGTGACTAGTTTAGACCTCGCATTAATAAAAGCGGTGATATTTCTTTTGTGTACAAGACGAGATTTATATACCTTCATTATGTGGAAACATGGTAGAAACTTGTCGGCTATTTTTTAACAAGACAGATAATAATCGGAAGTCAACATAATATTTTACAGATATAGTGTCAATATATTATTATGATGTTGATATCCACTTAAGAAAGTGGTAAAAAACAGCACCTGAAACTTAATAGCTCGTATGCGGTATTTTTTATACACAGATTTAACTCGAACGTCGGAAAGTAGGTCATTTTGTAAGATTTCAGAGCAAGCGGACAGATTTATTTGACAAGTGAACTTAATGAAAGCTTACGCAAAAATTAAATGTCGCAAAAAGGTTAATGCTCGCTTAAAGTCATAACACTTTATTTTAATTCGCGTATGTCGAACATCCAGGCCAGACTGAAGTACAGTCGTCGGAATAGCTGGACGGCTTTTGAGTCTTATTACATTAGCGATAAGGCCCACATGGGGTGCGTCGATGTTGTTGGGGGCTGCACAGCCCAGACAGGAGGTACAACTGGTAGATCGCTCAAGGCGATTGCGTAGACTGGCAGTTAATAGCGTCGCGCCGCCGCCGGCTACGAAATACATTGTTTTAATTACGAGTCCAGCACGTTCCCGGCTGCCTCAGCTATCGCTGTAAGGAGATTATGCCGGCTCTACGTTCTGCCGAGTATAAATTACTAATGACCACAGTATGATCATATTAACTAGTATAAATAGTAAATTAAAAAACTAAAAAACATGCATTTCAATTCGCACAGTGCCACTTTTACAACGATGTGTGTATCTGTGTATGCCTCTATGAGCATAAGCCGCAGAATCGTTTTTCCAGGAGATGTACTTTTATTGGTAGGTTTTGACATCTACGAAAGAAAGTATTTACTTTAGCCGCACGGTTAAAAAAATTCTGCAAATGAAATTGACGGTAATTTTAAGTTTTTCTATAATAAACTACCAAATTACCACACTTACGTATATTTTCTTGCCATTGAAGTGAAACAATGCCATACAGTGACTGAGTCAAATAGGTAAAAACACAAAGCCGTAATCATCGTACAGTTACTCCAGCAGTGTGAAGCGGGAACGTTGTTAATAAATCAACAGTATAATCAGTAACAGAGGCACGGCCGCCTCATTATCAGGAGGCTACACTACATAATTCTACCCTTACACTACATAATGGTGTACTACACGACACTACATAATGCTAGTCTACACTACACGAGATACGACGCGGTAATGACGCTAACCGATATCCTTATTTACGGCAAATTGTCGATCCGCACGTCCATCCCGGCACATAAAGTTTGGAGGAATTTCACACGCGTTCTCAATATAATATTGACTTACAGCATAATTATATTTGAGTAGTAGCGAACAAACATAATATTATGTTTTATGTTCTTTAAGTATCGGTAAAATTATAATAACTGGTTTTTTCATCTTTCCAGGAAAGTCTGAAGCACCCCAATCACAAAATGGAGTACAGAATATTTACGGTGAGTCAATGTTACAAATCACCTATATTAAATTCAGTCAGCCTCAATTTCTCTAGTTATTATAATAAAATAATTAAATAATTACTGATAGACAGAATCCGCTTCTGCAAATTCGAAAGTTAAAATTAAATTAACGAAATTAACAAAAACGTGGAGTAATAAAATTATTACTACTTTTTAATAAACAAGCGTAAATCTCGAGCATCTCCGAACCGCAAATCCGCTTTCAATAAAAAATAATTTCAATATTAAAATTCCATTTTAAATCTCCGCGAAGGACGGTTGAAGTTTTACATTTTACAGTTGTACTTTTTATAGGGGCTGTCGTTCTACCACGGCACTCGGAGTTTTAAATGTCTCTCAAAATTGTAAAAAACGATCCCCGTATCGGAGTCGATTGTGCAAAAGCGGTCACTTGTAACTTTTTGCCGCCCTTTTTCTCTAATTGCGCCTCTATGGGGTGCTCGGAGCGGGCTCGGCGGCCATTGTTTTTAAGCTTCCGACTCTATATTGAAAAGTTTGCGGCGATTTATATTTTTGTTTTACCCTCCGTGAAAGGGCTTAATCCATGAACCGAATTCCTGTTTATAACTGTAATTGAATTGTTCGATGAGTCGTTCTTTTTCGTTCCATGTTTAATACGCCCCGTGGATTCGTTCGCTGTGAAATTTGGTGCTATCAGCAATTCCATTCTTCATACTACAAATTTTTCTAGAGTCTGACCAGACTGTAATTTTTGTTATCGTTTGTCCATTTTTCAGTCGAGTTAAATATTCATATATTTTATACGAGTGAAAGTAGTGTAATCCCAGAGACTTTTCTTTATGGTCAGCGAGACAACATTTTATGTAAACAGCGTCGAGCCACAAAATTCCGGTATGAAATGCGCAAAAGCACAATAGTTAGTGCAACGGGCGCTTTAGTGCAATAAATCTAATTTGTCCGTACATCTCCCATAAAATAATCAAACAGTGGCACACTCCCAGGACCGCGAGGCGGCGCATTCACATGTGACCCATTTAAACCAACGGAATGAACTACCTTAATTAGTCTAAAAATTCTGATTTCAGCATGAAAATATTATGTGACCGAGATGAAATAAAAATCCTAAGTGCTCTATTTAATTAGAACGTCAGCGTCAGGGACTAAACGGAACATTTATAACAACATATTAAAATACTCCCGGTATAGGGACACTGGCACAGTGTCATTTTAATTATAAAGAGTCGCTTGTCTTTGAAATAGTATTATTTCAAATATAAACGCAACACATTCTATATTCAGCAATCGTGTGCTCACTTTACCGTATTATGCGCGTACATTTTTACAATGGGCCATGTTAACCACATACGAGCGTATCCAATAGCTCATAGCGCTGAGGAAATGAGCAGGTTGAAGGTATTGCCATTGCCGAAAACGGCCTTAGATCCCTTTCTTTTCAAAACGATATTCTATAAATAACAGTGTTAGTTTTATCTATGTAGAGTGGCATCCATAATTAACACACATTCCGCCATCCATATTTCCATTCCCACTACTTCAAAGGTAAGTTTCAAATGTCAACCGCAGCATCAGTCAAAGTCGCGTTTCACCTCGGCAGGGGGTAATTAAAATTTTCACCCATTTACGTTCCGAGGAAAACTAATTGAAATTGAGTTACACTCCGTAAATAGAAATAAAAGTAGCGCGAAACGAAAGTAGCCAGCCAGGAATATTGGGGCCCTCGGGTCTCAGAAACAACTCATTAGCAATAATTACCTAAACTTAATTTGTGGCCACGAGACCACAACACTATTTAATTACGTATTACTGAGGTCGGGTTTTCGATTGACATAATTTGTTTAACCGAATTGTCGTATTTGCAATCGCCGCATTAAATAGTCGTGAGAGTCACCCGCATTAACGCTTTCCGTACAACCTAGAAATTTTTGTGTAGCAAAGCGAGTAGTCTATAGAAATCTCAACACAAAAGGCCCTAACAGTAATTGCACAAACACAAGTCATCACAAACGAAGCTTAATCGACCACTCCCCGGACTATCTGATCCGAACGGAGCGTTAATAGGAACGTAATGTGACAGCTAATTTCCTGAAAGAAACGCCCAACCTTCAAGATTTTTATTGTCCGTATCAATAGTCTCGTCACGAAGCTCTCCGCCTCCCTCGCACCCCCGCGCACCTTCCCGAGCTCGCTCCGCGCACTCATCAAGCCTGGAAACTTACGAATTAAAACGTGATTAGATTTTTAGCAAATGAATTCAAATTGTTACAATTGCAATTTAGATTCAACGATTCCTCCCCGGAGTTTTTATGTTTGCCCCGTTTATATGTGGTGCTACCTTCGAGTTTCATTTTGTTTTATTACACTTACGTTTTTACTGTTCTAACGTCGACTAGTTTCAACAATATTTATTACTACTCATGCAATTATTTGTTGACTATTTGCCATTCTGCTAATTAATATTTGAAATGAAATAAATTATCTTTCCACGCCTTAACCTAGTTAGTGTCCGTTAACTAAGTAACCCTTTGGATTTCAAGCGAGCTTTTTAGGTTCTGTTCCAAATTAGCTAACTACTTTTCCTATGTTTTAAGATAGCATAGCGCTAGAGATATAATAGTAACATTAAAATTTTTTAAGGATTAATTTTATTTAACCCGCAAGTGTCTATAAAAATATAAAACTTCCGCATCGATGCTGATGATGATTAATACGGGTGAGCTTAATGAACAGGACAGTATTGCAGAAGCTGAGGTTTACTGGGAAACGTTCGATTCCTATAAACAGAACCTGAACTAATTGGCCCAGTATGGGAAGTACCGCAAATGCTCTTCATACGATTACAGGCGGCCCCTCAACAACCAACTCTCGCAGATTCAATCCTCGTGCTAACCGAATTCATATATTAAAGTGATCTTTGAGAAAAATGTTTAAATACTTATAGTTACGGTGTTGCAATTTGGATTGTCGAAAAGCTGTAACTAATACCTAGAATACAAAGTTAACCTAATCGAGCTCCAAAGTTTGGAAAAGATGTATACAATAAAAAAGGGAGACAATTTAATACGATTGAATTGTCTCGCTTTTTTATTGTATACATCTTTTTTAATAATAATTGTTTTCGTACTCGGTGCACTGTCTCGAGTAAAATATGATTCAATAAGAAACTTTCTTCGTTATCTTTTATCTAAATCTAATCTCGGATTAGAATAAGTCGCCAGCAACAACACAATTCTCAATGGCGTCATTATATCCGAAACGAAGCAATTCTTTAAGCGAGCTTACCCGAATGATTTATATTGTAGCATCGAGTGAAATCTTGCACCATTAATTCAACACGGAACGTATTTAACCTCGTTAAACAAAAACCGACACCGTAGACGTTCGCTAATCCGACAACCGCTTAACTTAATTTGCCCTCGCTCATCAATAACCTTTTTGACGTGAAAACCATAATTCTTCGGAAGCTGAATGCCACAGTTGCAGGCGTTTTCTTAACCGAAGCGATTTCCAACTCCGCCAATTTTAAAAGTACATCTGTCATCTTCGGAGCCGGGTGGCCAGCTTTTAACAATTAGGAGCTCGCTCCAGTCGATACTAATTACGATACTGGCTCCAACGCAAAATGGAATTATTTCTGTAATAGTCATCCTACGCGATTCTAATGTAGTACCTAAACAGTAAGTAGGCTAACCTGAAACTATTCTCGGTACATAAATTACTACAAGTCAGCCAGCGAAGCGTGTAGCCGCTAAGAAAAAATCATATTTCCAGCGTATCTCCGGGTAGATTGTCGTATAAAATTGTTCACGTATAGAGCTCTCGATTGGAACAGTAGATCAAATTCCGGGCCATTTATTCCCAAATCGAGTTATTGCACCTCTCGCTCGCTTTACACAGGTCATTTGCGGGAATTGCAAATATCTAAATGTAAGATAAAAAGATTTATGTCCCACTTCGAATGTTACTCACGTCTTGAATAAGGGACTATGTTTAAAACGTACTCGTACCTACTCGTATGACCTGTCAGCGAACTCCACGTGGGTCGACCTATCAAAATGTATGAAGCGACCTGTATAGTTCTGACCTCTAACCCGTCACTCATGTACCTAAATATACGAAGCCTTACGAGGTATTAAATTACTTTAAGCAGAATTTGAATTGTATTTAGCATCCCTTCTTCCCGATCCCGATCCACGGGAACTATCAATGCGGTAAAACTTTTTAAAAGTTCGTTTCGCAAGATGCGTGGCTAAAATATCCAGTTAAATATTTACTTAGGAACCAGGAAGCGAATGCTCAAGTGTGGTGCGTTCAGTCGTTTTCCTTTTACGAGGCTTTCAACATGTTACAGGAGATACAAACGTAATCCACAGGCTATAGCGAAAAATATTGCATCGTAAAATTTGAAGCACTCCGTGTGTACAGAGCGCATCGTTGTTTTATTTCACATTTAAACTTTTGTCCCATTAAAGCGTTTGTTTGCTGAAAATTCAGAGAAGCAAATCGAGTTATACGTGTAAAGCCGGGCGCTGTTAACCGTTTATTTCGCTCCGTACAGTGAATCAAACGAACATTCCGCGCGCACCGTCGAGTTAACGGCTATGATGTTATTCACAGGTCGCCTACCGTACAGTTTGCGCATAACGCAAATTAAATAAAGTGCCCCGACTATGAATAATAACGCGGCCGGCTCCTGAGCGCGTTACTACGACCAACAATTTGAATTTATATCAACGAATGTTTGCGCTCGCGAATTGCAGACTCGTTAGTGTTTCTGAAAAAACCCGACAACGGTAGCGCTACCTTGGTTTTATTATTTTTAAAAACGTGAAATTAAGCCATTATATTTGCGTTCTTCGAAAAAGTTGTTAAATTCATTTTGCGCATCTTATATTTTAAACCCCACGAACTGTTCCGTAACGAACGCGTTGGATGCTTCTGTTTATTATAATTTACACTTTCGCACTGGCGCAGCTTCGTGGAAATGGGTAATTAAAAGTATTGCAATTCCTCCCCCACCGAGGCCTTCCGTGTCAGCAGGCTCCAATACAACACGACGCAAATAGTTCAAAGCAAATTCACAATAATGTCGAGTTCAATTGTGTCCAGTGAACTACGTTAACCCACTTCTACGCACGTGGCTCTTGTGGCATATATCGATTATGTTGCGGCCAACTTGTTCATCTCTAAAAACTATGATTTGCTACTTCAGTATTGCCCACTGTGAACGCGCCCTTACATCTCATCTTAGTTCCTCGGTTCCAGTATGCGCGTGGCTCTTCCTTATGAGGTGCGAACACACTGTGGCATTTATCGATTATGTTGCGGCCAACTTGTTCATCTCTGAAACTATGGTTTGCTTCTTCAGTATTGCCTACTATGAAGGCGCCCTTACATCTTACCTTAGTTCCAGTGTACGCGTGGCATAAATCGATTATGTTGCGGCCAGGTTGTTTACATCTCCTTAAACTATAGCTTGACTCTTAAGTATCGCCTAGTGTGAACTCGTCCTCACGTCTTCATACTTTTCTAAAGTCTAGTGTGTACGTGCCCCTAGACCCAGTCACCTGAAGGCGGGGTGGTGTCGTGAGTTCCGCTTGTTAAATCAGCTCTTGTACGCACGCCAAGTCTACGTGACGCATTAATTGCGGGCGGGGCTGATAAAATACCCCCTCTTTATTATAACAAGTGGTTACTTCTTTGTTATTAGCTCAGGGCGCACGTGAATTATGAGTGGCGTGGCGGTTTGTGGTTCGTTTACAGGGTAATTATAAATTCATTACTCTTTTGAGTTCCTTCATTATAATCATCTCTGTTCTCGCTTTTAGGTTTTTTTTTGAGGAATACATACTGCAAAAAGTTTGTTTGCATGAAGTTTTATTTTATTGTACTATAAACGCGTGAGAACGTTTTTACAAATCCATGGGCAGTGTATTGTGATTAAACAGCTCGGCTGGTGCGGAGAGTATTCCTCTTGTCTCATTCGTCTGCGGCGAGCGCGCACAAAATTCCCAACTTTTTACGTGGATTTTCCTTTCGTGAGCATTATATCATAAAAAATATATTTTTAAAGTAATGGGCTATTTTAAACTATTAAGAGTAGATCTGTATCGCAATTACAAGTTTATATAATCTACTATAAAAATCTAATCTAATAAAAATAATAATAATAATAATAATAATAATAGAAGATACATAATGTTTTATGCTCTTTACGATTCAAATAAAAAATTGTACATCATTTCATACGTTAGGAACCGAAACTAAACGTTACGGTTTATTTTTGTTTATTCCACAGATTATCTCCGTACAAATTTTATCTATATGGTCCAGTCAGCTAAGAAGACATTACCAAAAGATCCATTTTAACGCAAAGGTTGTCTGGAAGAAATCGCTTTTAGCGATAAGATCGCTTTTGCCCACATAATTAATAAACTGTTTTTTAACTCAAGTATATATTATATGTTATATGTATTTTATTGTATTGTTGTGACCAATACAGTGTTTTATATTATACTGTAATTATTATTGAGAGATAATGAGACAGACGCGTTTATATAATTACAACATCGGTATGGGTTACGTTTTCATAATCAAAATAGACAATTACAAGCATATTTACGTTTGAAAGCGTGTCGTCGTTCCAACACGCGAGTGCTTTTAATACCGCCCAAAAAATATCATTCGAGTGAAAAATTCATTTTGAACACGCGACGGGCGGCGGGCGCTAGGCTGGAATTGTTTTATGTGCTGTCGACGATTATATCATTATACTTTATTTGCTTCAATTAACTTCTGAGGCCATCTCTTATCGCTCTAACAATTATACAAACAAACAAATATTCATTCTTTTTATTTCAGATCTAAATGCTTAAAATTAGTAACAAAAGGACAGGCTTAAGTTAGAAAATAACTTTTGGAAATAAATTGAATTTTTTTGTTTCCAATTTTAAACAAACGCATTCCAATAACGAGAAAGAATCCTGACCTACGTAACCCTCACCGATATTTTCTCGGCCAACAGCTAGTTTACTGACTTTCTAAGACACTTCATCATGCAACAGGATTTTTATTCTCTCGTTAACACCTGTCGACCCTTTAATTATTCTTCATGTGACCGTGTTAGGTGGTGGTGAGATTTATGAATAGAAACCGGTGTCGTTAATAACGATTAAGGCGCTTCGCCTAAATTTAATAACGTCTCGCTTCAAAACAAACCGACAGATGATAATATTAATTATTTTCTGTATTTATCTTGTCTTTGGTGATGTATTGGATTGAAATAACGAGATTTTTAGTCGGCTTATATTAAAGCATAAGAAAGATTTAAATATTTATGGTTGAATTATAAGGTTGAACCTCTAGTACTTCGTACATATCTTCCGATTTCCATATTATGATGTACATATAGATGCACATGTACATCGAGTCTATAGGCTACACGTTAAGTAAGCATATCACATAAATGAGCTCTTGATGATGTAAGAATGAGGTGTTCATTCTATGACACAAACTAAGATATCGTTAGTCACTGAAATTTAGTCAACAATGACTATATTTCTCGAAAATATTCTGTTGCAGATAATTTTAGGTAATATTTTAACTTTTTGATTGCACTTTTAATGTATTGTTATCGAATTTCGGGATCTTAATAATTTATTAAGTAAGTAAAGCTGTACATTTCTTTACAAATAAATAGTAGAGAACTCTAAAAAAAATCTTAAAATTGGATTTAATCGCAATGCTTAAATCCAAAGAAAACTACTTCAAAACTTTTATTGATATCACAATATAAACTTTGTAGCATGTGAAGAAAATTAATTTACCGAAAAAGAAATATTGATAAAAAGAAACGCAGAACAAAATCCAATTACGTTATATCCAATTTATTTATTCCGATCTTTAGTCACGGGAGGGCTTTTATAAACTAAAATGTATAGACGTCGTACGCGTAAACATTGTCTCTTCACTAAGTTGCGGGATGCAAAGCGAACTAGTGTTTGTATTGCGAACAAACGGCACTGTTTCCATTGTCGCGTCTGTCGTGCAAATGTCGACGGACTTTAATACTTCGGATAGGTTTTATCATTTCTATTTTAAGGTATTGGGTTTTTACTTGCACGTTGAAATATACCAGATATAAAGTCGACTTTTTGTTTTTTTGCACGATTTCAACCCTCCGATATTACTACTACGCCTAGCGTAAAAGTTAGCTCTTTAAAAGTAATCACTTTCTTTATTAATCTGCCAGCTACTAACCCAATCCCGGCGGCACACGATGGTATTTCAAAAAACAATTTCAGTCGCAAACAAAAATTTTAGCAAAAGATTTCATTTCAGTCGACATTTCACTTTGAGGGAATTTAAACCGGGCATAATTGAGACTAATTTTATTGTCATTCTGTCTGCGGGCACGCGATGCAGATGAAACGAAATTTAACTGCACGTCCTTATCTTTTAACTTAATATTTCCAATTACCCATTCGTAACGTGAACCCTTTGATACTGCAATTCGTTTTAAACCAACGAAAAGTCTATTGGATTACGCGACCGCAACACGAGCGGGAAGCGAGCGGCGGGGGAGGGAGGCAGGGGGTCTGCGGCGGAGGCTTCGGCGGCGAATGCATTCGCCCACGAATTCTGTGAAGTTATTTGCTGCCGAATTGACCGTCAGTCCCGCCGCGTATTGTTCCCTGGACTCCGGCGGCTCGCTTGCCGTGCTGCGGAACCACACTCCGCTCTACGCCCCATAAAGACGCCTTTATTACGCTTCCGTTAGCTATACGTTACAAATTCATATTAATTCAACCTAGAAACGATTAAATTGTCTTTGAAAATTACTCTAGATATTCTGCGCTGTAGCCGCGGTGACAATGTAGGTTTAATCTGCTCGCACATCGAAATCTGAACAATACTAAAATACAGTTATATATTGCCGTCTATTGCACTCCAGTGAAGCTGAAAACTGAATATAAAAGTAATTCCATTTTATTCTTGAGTGGTCGTTATTGAGTCGAGCACAAGGCGTGCTCTTTGTTTGAATCAATTTCAATTAAAGAGTACGATGTAAAATAATTATATATTCCGATTTCCAAAGTTTACATCCTCCATTCTTTAAAAAAATCCGTCAGCTAAAAATATTATGGCGAGGATTAAAAATACTGCAGACCGTCTTCGTGGTTTTGTTTTTAGTACCTCGAGGTACTAATTTTCAAAGTGCCCCTGGGCGACAATAAGAGTTAAAGTAAAGTTCGTCTAAATTAAAAACGACTGGCGTTTCACCGAAGCTTGAGGACACAAACAAATTTATTCATATTATCGTTTAGCAGTAAGTGCTTGCGATAAAGAGTCAATATAACGAAAACTTATTTGCTCAGGAGTATCATCTTATTTCTTAAAAACTAAGAAAATACACGAAACAGCCTACGCGAGTCTGATGCACGAAAATAATAAATGGAACACACGTTGAGTAATTTATCGGCAAAGGCATCGAGACGTTGACTTTTCAATTAAGCCGGCGATCTCGTGTCGACAAGCGTTCGATTAATCAATCGCAGGCAATTCGATGTTCTGTTCCGATGTCTGCGGGGAAGGATGCCAGCTCTATCGACGTCTACGGGTAAGGGTGCGAGCTCAGCGACGTCTGCGGGCTTGGGTTTGATGTCTGCCGAAGTCTGCGGACATGGGTATGTCTATTGACGTCACGGGTCGGGCGGGCAGTGTAGCGTGCGCGCACCAATTACGTGCACATCGGCGTTCTTTCAACTTTCTATTTACATTTACCCCCAGCTTTGAGCTCCGTTGACAACTGAATACACTTAATTGGTCTTTAACTATCGTCGGTGGAAAAGTTTCTGACGTTTTTCAATCTTTATCTCTTCATTGTATGTCTCGACTCTCGGTTCAAAGAACCGCTCTCGACAGGTTTAGTTAATTATTAAAATCAGCGTCCATTCAGCACCTAATGGTTAAACGATTTGACGTAAAATCTATCTGTTGCAGAGAAAATACTTTAACAAGCTCTACCAACGGAGTATTGGTATCTTTATTAAACATAAAAAAACCGGCCAAATACGAGTAGAACTCGCACACGAAGGGTTTCGTACAATACTAAAGTAAACATAGGTAAAAATTGTGTTTTTGTATGAGAGCCCACCTTAATTATTAAGTCTGTTTAAATTTTAGTATTAATTAGTAAAGTATAGAAACAACTTAGTATTTGGTTAACATTTTCAACACCTGCCTGTAGCCATTACTGATATCCAGCAAAAATTAACAAAAAAAATCACGTTCGTTGTATGAGAGCCCCTGTTATTAGTATTTGTTTTTGTAGCGGCAACAAAAATACATAATCTATTACCGTTCTTGAGATATAGTCTGGAGACAGGCAGACGGACAGACAGACAGACATCGAAGTCTTAGTACTAGGGTCCCGTTTTCACCCTTTAGGGACGGAAACCTAAAAATGCAAAAATGCCAAACCAGTGTCCGGTAACTGTACAAAATCAGAAATTCCTTTAATTTGGCATACAAATCGTGCGGTATTAATAGGAAGGCGGTTGCACGCATTATCCGGTGCCCGTAGCATGCGGTCTGGCGGATTGTCGGTTGCATCCTGACGTCCGCGGGTTGCGGGGCCCGGCGGTGGCGAGGGGGAGAGGGGGGGAGGCTTGTGGCTGACGGCGCGATTAGCTAAGGCCGGTCGCACATGACTAACCTCACATTACTGTCGTGTTTTCCGTGTTACATAATTACAGGAATTCCAAACCAGCAACCGCAAAATATTTATTCCGGTAACAATTTTTGTTGAAGAGGAGCAGATAGTCGTTAACGCGTTTTGTGGTAATGTGTTGTTAGATTGCAAAAAACTGCTTCTTTTGTCTAAATTACACGCCTGTGTTCACAAGTGCTGTTTGCTAGCATATCATAGTAGTGATACAGAGCCAGATTGTGGATGTAAATAAGTTGGTCGCGTATGTTAAACTCAGCCGATAGATCACTACTTGGAATTGACATAACCGGACCAAATGACGTAGGTCCGTCCACGGCCACTTTTTCAATTTTATCGATGGTACATTTTAACCAGACTACTATAATTCCTTTTAAACTATTAATAATACTTATAATATTAGGAAAGCTGCCGCACGCCACATGCCGTATACCAACTTCTTACCATGCGGCTCCACCTGGGGCATAATTGCGTCTGCGGTCGTGGCCAATTATATTAATAACTGATGCATTCAAATGTTTTCTCGTTCAAAGTTCTAACGCTGCCCTTTTAAGAAAAAAATCACATTAAAAATAACTTCATTAATAAAAAAAATACTTCAATTAGTCGCCCTAAGTACACATCGAGCGAAACAACGTAAAGAAAGCATCATAAAGAAAAAAAGTGTTCACATTCACAAGAATAATTATTTAAACATAACTAGTTTCTTGATTTTTCGTAAAATTTATTTAACAGTACCTTTATTTGTAAAGAAAATGCAGTTAGAAACTTGCTCTTATCAATCTGAACGAGAACATCAATCTTCGCGAATCTTCTGGACTCGAAAACTCGCATTCGAAACTCTTAAATCCGTAACTTGTAAGCGATCTCTAGACTTTAAATCAATGCTCGCTTTCGAATAACAAACATTTTGTTTCCAATACAAAACCTTATTCGGTCATGTGTTAGATCGTAAATCATGGTTACGTTATAATCTCTACACTTATTAGACACAAATTGCTTAAGCTGTAAAAAACCTCAGCTGATGGTCTTAATAAACATCAATTCACCATCAAGTTATGTCATACTCCGTTGAGAATAACCGATTGACCATATCGTTATTCAAAGCATATAAAGTTATATCTTTTGAAGGTATTTTCACAATCTCATCAAAAACCCGTTATTGTCGTTAATCGGATTATTTCATCTTGGCTCATTATTAAATTGGTCGTGAGAGTATTCGGGACATTAATAAGAATTTTTCTCATTTGCCTGACAATTTTAATAATGTTGTGACGTAAAGATGAATACTAGTGTATAAATAATAGTGAACTTAATAACGGCTTAGCGTCGTTTGGTTAGAAACATTTTAAAAATAATTTATGCCTATTAACTTAAAATACAATTTGTACATATATTTCAATGAATGTTAGCGCTTTACTCAATATATATCTCTATACAATCAAATCACAAAACTCCCTGACGAAGACATTCGATGCTCACCGTTGTCCGCAATAGGCACGTGCTCCAATTCATCATCGACACAAGGGCCCAGCTGCGAGACATAAAGGCCATTCACAACATGCATTCACAAAACTGTTGTGATCGGATAGAGGTAATAAATCGCCGGCCGCCGATACCGGCCCAACTGTTAGCGCAGACTTGTTGTTGGACGTCGATTGAGTCGACTATCTCCGCGATAACGTATTGCCGGGGCCGGTCTGTAGGCAAATTAAGTTACAAGATATTTCCAAGAGATGTACGGTTGGACGTTTCAACACATTCTTATTAATCGTTTAGCGAGATATTCGTGTTCCAATTTAGAAGTGGGAGGGTTTCGTAAAATTTAGTAGTGTATGTTAAGTTAAGGTACATACTATAGAAAACTAGATAGAAAAACTAGAATGCAAAAAGACACCGGGCATAGATAGGATAAGAGTACAGGATGTAAAACAGGTGAAAAAAGAAATGAGTATTGTATAAGGGAAATTCATAAGTATGTGTGTAAAAAAGGAGTATATACAAGCTTACTGAAGAAATCAATAATTCGACGATCTAGACTACGGTAATTACAGTCCAATCGCGATATTGTCGGTAATTAATAAGATCGTAAAAAAGTCGGAATGATTATAAGCTTTAGCAAGTAATGCACATAATCTCACCATATAATAAATATGTACCGGAAGAAATCAATATTGATATTATAGGACGCGGTTATGACTGCTTACACAGAAATTTAAATCGTAAATAAATACAAAATTTAGGTTTGACAGTAGACACGAACTTTAGCTGGAAAGGGCACGTGACCAAAGTGTGTAAAAGATGACAATCTATTTTAGGAAAGTTTTATCATCTTAGCAGGTTTCTGAGCAAGAAACTGCTGTATGTAATCTATTACGCACTAGCGGATTCACTTATAAGTTATGGTGTCACTAGCTACGGACTGACAT
>JAOTAV010026667.1:0-21247 GCA_026546445.1 Cyclargus thomasi
TTTTAGTTTGTTTTGTACTATTTTAGTTTTTTCCTTTGGAAGTCGGTTTAAATTTTTTGTTAAAAAATAATAATTAATTTACCCGCGACTTTGTCCGCGTTAATAATCCCGGTTTTCCTACATTATAGAATGTTCGCTGCTGTAGAGAGCACAAATGGGCCGGCTAGACCGGAGTGATATCACAGGCCTCACAGAAAACTGGCGTGAAACAGCGTTGGCTGTGTTTCGTCCAGTGAGTGAGTTTAAAATCTCATAAAAAAAATATATCCACAGCCGAACATATAACCTCGTCATTTTTGGAAGTCGGTTAAATATATAATCACAGATGCATCGGAAAATTTCTTGGTAACAACAGAGACACAAAACAAAGCTAGCTACAAAAGTAAATCCTAGAAGACTAATTTAAATGAATCTCGTGTCGGAGCCTCAAGACAGGGTCATAATCTCTGATGTATCATGGACATCATCACGGATACACTTTAGTGTACTCTATCACTCTAGAATTAAGGTTCAATTTCATGTGAAGCTGTACTTGGGTGCGCGCTAGACAAAGTCAATAGCCATCAAGCTGTCCATGTCTAGTTAACTATGTTAATTAAGTATGTTCATAGTCGGGTTATTAGCCAAGATGTCTTCGTTAGTCTACTAATGTTATCTACGCGAGCGGGAAACTTTGTATCCCTTTTTACGAAAGACGCGTAGACGCAAAAGCATGGATTTTTTCCGAGTTATAGTTGATATGGAGGAGAAGCGTGGAATTCCAATATGATTTTATAATTTGCTTTAATTTTGCACATTTTTAATAAATAAAACGCTACGCGCACTACATTTTGACACGACAACGATAATCATACACGAAACACTCTTTTGTCTATGGTTGAAATTTGATTTATGTTGAAATTAGATAAATAAATTTAAATGGCCTAGTAACGAGAGCTTTACGTTAAATTGAAGGTCTGTGATTGGTTTATGAAATATTTATGGTCGAATTTCGACCACAGTGTGGCCTCTGGTAATAATAATTTTATGCTAATATTAACAGTGGCCGAAGAGGTTCGTATTTGAAGTGAGAATGATTGCATTTTTTATTAAAAAAACATTCGGTATTTAATTAAGATTTACAAGATTCTCTCTGATTGAAGTTGATCCAAGGGTTCAAACGGAATTAGTGACTTTAACTAACTTTTCTTTTAATATTTGCGGTTGAAGTGTCAAATTAGTTTTCTGATAATTTTCTTACGTTTATTAAATCTTATCTTGATCCCCTTTGAAACTTTTATTTTATTAATACATTATGCAACAATCAATAAAAACAGTAATTTAACAAACTAAATATCCTGATTGAGTTTTGGTAATAAACCACATATATATCAAGGCTACTATCAGAAAAATGGCTAAAGATCAAGATTTGGCTGATTTTTGGCCATTTATGAGCTTTAGCGAAACAAACAAATCATTAATACATTTTGTTTACCTGAAATTACAGAATAATACCAGTATATATGTGGCACTGATTCATTACGTCACAAAAGCTATCTGTACGCAACGTAGTGACGTCACAAATCGTACCTAGTACCTACATATCGATTTCCGTCTTAATTGAAGGCATTAGGAAGGCAATCGTTAGTGGATTACACACCGCGTTGTTCTAATTAAAAGTTTCCGATCGCAGGAAGCTTCCGACTGAATAATGCCCGGGATACACGAGGCTGGTTTTTTAAGCTTGTACAGCCGGATAGTTTTTTTTAATGATATTTAGAAGGCAAGCGTGCAGGAGGGCTACCTGATGGAAAGCAACTGCCGTCGCCTATGAACACTCACGACATCCACCGATAAACTCACTCCCTGAACGAAACACAGCACAACGCCGTTTCACGCCAGTTTTCTATGAGGGCGTGGAGTCAAGTCGGTCCCTTCGTGCCAAAGTATGGCTCTCTCACGGCAATGCTCATTGCAGTGGGAGAGCCATACTTCCGTAATATGTACTTGAGATCGAAAAATGTCACATTGTTACACGCCTCCGCCGGGGTTCGAACCTACACCCTTTCGAGTGCAAACCAAAGGCCTTACCCACTAGGCCACAGACGTTCTAAAATTTTGAACTGCATTGGCTTACTGACACTGGCTTTCCAACGAATTTACTTAGAATATGCCATGCAATACAATGCAAGACGTACGACGCAAAATTAGTTATTGAACTAATATGCGAGACATAAAAGCTACTTGCCTGGGATATGTCAAGTCAACGTGGCTATTCTACGCCTGGACTTCACATAAAACGACCAAATCACCGTAGATCTGCCACCTGTCTGCGATTCAAATGCCTAGTCTGTGCACTTTGCTTTAATCGTCTGTAGCTGGCGTAAAGACAGACCATTTCATTACATTCGTTAGCGCCGGACTTTTATATTTTACGTTTTACGAGTATGTATAAATGTTATTAGCTTATTAGTTTTAATGCTCTATGCCTCTGAGAAACTGCTGTATTTCTTTAAGCTTCGATTCAGTAATATCCCTGTATTCTTGGTTTCGCGTATAGTAATTTGGAACAATGGTTCTCAACTCTTCGTATCCAATTCAATAACGCGTTTAGGATGCTGTTGGGGCTTCCTCGATACTGCAGCGCATCTGGGATGTTTGCCGAGGCACACGTAGATTGCTTTTACGCCACTATGCGCAAACGTTGTGCTTCTTTAGTCCGCAGGGTGAGGGGGAGCAACACCAGCATTCTTGCTATGATAGCCAGTAGACTCGATTGCCCTTATGTGCGTCACTGCTGCACCATTTCTAATGGCATGGAGCAGAGGTGATGCATATAATTAGTTGCTAAAAAATAAAATTTAAATCGAAAATAATGTAATTGTTACTAACATAATTTTCAAGCCTTTAGTAACAAGTGAGTCTCTGGAACTCTTGTAAATAAAAGATTAATTGATTGATTTAACCCGTCACCTGCGGGTCTCTAGTGGTCCCTAAAATCATCTCAAGTGGTCTGCTACACCGATGTTTCTGCGGTACCTGATGAATTTGAAGAAGGTATTGAAATGTTATTATTATTATTAAATGCAACTTGAAAGATACTTTTATTGAGCCGTGTGCAGTGTGGTTCCCAATGTAACGATTTTCACAAATGTTTCCACAGGACTAGAAGGTTAACAGTCACTGATTTATAAGAAAAGGTTTAAAGATTAAGTGGAGAAAAAAGATAAAATGTATAAGCATAGTATAAAGACGTAAGATTTACTAAAGATTTTCCCCTACAAATAGTGTGTAACTGTAGTCATTAGCACGTGTATCGGGCGACGCGCCGGGAAAAAGTAATTAATTATGGGAGAGAAGGAGATTAATTACCGTCTGTTTGCCGACGCCACGACACCCGACGCCGCGCGGCGCGCAACACGTGACAACACCGTCCCTCATCGCATCGCCACGCAGGATTATACAACGCCGAGTTTGAGATTATTAGATGTTTACACTAAGTTCGTTTGTCCACTGCCGGCCGTCACCGTGAACGGATATTTTGGACTATTTAAATGCCACTTCACGACCTAAGCCAGACGTTTCATTTTAAATCGAAATTGGTCTGGTGCCCATGTCTTCGGCGTCTGTAGGGGCGTAGAGGACAATGAAACTTGTATGCCATACAGTGTAATTTTATTGAGATAATAATCTCATTTTCGGTTGACGGCGGTGATGGACAAACGCAAAGCTCGATGTGTCACTCAGATAAGTGCTTTATGCCTATTTCTAGAAAGTATGTCCACAAACGTATAACCAGTTGACGGACCACCGTCATTTGCTAAATAAATTTATTCATAGCCAGTTTTAGGACCTGCGACATTTGCTGAATAAATTGATAAGTTTCAACTATAATGCAATACGAACGCTTAAAATGTTTACCTACGTCATTCATAAAAAAAAAATTATAGCCTAGTGTCCCAACTTCCCTAATCCCTAATCCTATTTCGATTCCCTGTTCCCTCATAAAATGCCAACAATGTGTGTCAAATGCATGTCACGAGTGTCCATGGGCGACGGTAGTATCTTTCCATCAGGTAGCCCGTCTGCTCACTTGCCGTCTAAATATCATAAATGTAGTAGTAGAGTATGGTGACGAACACACACACAGACACAAGAATTATATTTATTGAGATACTGCTTTCTCTCCGCCCACATAAAACTTCCTATCTTTTGAAGAAGATTAGCAACACGAGAAGAAAAGTTTATATTTAATATGAAAAATGTATAATGGAGAAAATTGAAAGAGAAACATGTCAACTCCATGTAAGTCGTAATCTGTCGGCTTAGTTTGACATAACGCGACCAAACAACTAATCCACGATCTGTATCTCTTTTAACTTCTCAATGATTGTACAAGATCATCTCGTTTAAATTTTGAAAGAGAGAGGAATTGAAACAAAGCAGTAGTGCTCATAATAGATCTGTGCGATGGCACTTTAGCCGTCCCCCCGCATTATCTGTAAAACGCCTCTTTGATGGGTTCATTGGAACTGCCCGGCTAAGATGAGCCATCGACAAAATTTTGCCTACACATTTTCGAGATTTCTTTCCTCTATTGACTTTGATACATTAGAGAATTATTGTTTTTTTTTAATCTGAGGTTTTTGTCTACGAAACATTGACCATATAGTTTTATCGATTTTTTTCGAGATTTTGATATTATAAGAAGAGAATAGCTTGTCGTCTACGGTTTTGTCGATGACAGTCTATGAACGAGAAATATATCTCTCGACATATACACATTTTAGGGAAAATTTCATAGCGTCCGTGGCCTACTGGGTAAAACCTTTGGATCGCACTCGAGAGGGTGCAGGTTCGAAGTCCGGTCGAGGCGTGTACTAATGAGACATTTTCCGATCTCAAGTACATAATACGGATGCTCATTGCCTTGAGAGAGACATGCTTCGGCACGACTGGACCGACTCGACCGGAGTGATACCACGGCCTTACCGAAAACAGGCGTGAAACGGCGTTGTGCTGTGTTTCGTTCAGTGAGTGAGTTTACCGGTGGCCCAACCTTCTTAATCCCTTATCCCTATTTCCATTCCCTATTCCCTCATAAAGGCCCGCAACGTACTTCAACCCGTCTGCTCGCCTGCCCCCTTAGTATTATAATATATATTTAATATATAACCAGTGTACATTTCTATTTACTGTATATTTAATAATTTTTGTGCACAGGAAACATTTACAAAAGAACAGTTTATACTCGTACAGTAAGACGACACAAAGGATCTGCTTATTTCTAAAGAAATCTCTTCCAGCAGCCCTACGGAGAGATATAGTCTAAGGATATAAGATAGTACGAGCACAATATATATGAAAGTAACTTATAGATATTTAATACACTCGTGTAGAATAAATAATACGATAAAGCTAAATAATATTAACATACAATATATCAAGTATAATAAGGCAACTAAAATAAATAAATACTATACTGTCATATATAACTGAAAATGTATCATAGCCGATTATGTAGCCTACATAACGTGCTGAACTAAATTATGGCAATGTTTTTTTTTTGAAAAAATATGTATGCTAGAGGCTTTAAGCTTGTGTTGATGGACATAATCTGAGTACACCATACTTAGCAGATTAAGTTAGCGTAAAATTACTTGTGACGGTACCCACAATTAGCCTAACAATCCTGCATCGTGCTATCGAAGTTACGGCGAACGGCAAACATATATTATATAGAACGACTGAAATGACGTCAGTGGGGCTTCAGTCCTGTCCGAGCATGCTATCTCGCTCGGCCGGAAGATCTTCCTTTGCGTTGCCTACCTATCGCAACATACTTGTATATGTATTAGGTAGGCTAGATTGTAAGATGTATTCATAAATACCTATACCGGTAAATAATGTCACCGAGGATACAGACGATAAATTAGTGAGCAGGTTTTAATAATAAAATAAGGTACCAAAAACGCTGTGTGAAAATTTACCCGGTTCTTTAAAAAATGTAATACGGACGAAATCTCACGTCACTGTTCTCAACTCTCCGTTAGAATTACGTTCAGGTTTTGCTTTCAGTGTCGGGTGCTGAGCCCGGAGACGCGAGACGCTCAAATTGCATCAATTTGCCGGTTGACAGAGTTGTCTTTGTCTGCGCCCGTATACTCAAAGACAGCTTTTATGCGTTTTGTCTACGATGTTAAAGAGGAGAAAGGTTTGTTTGGGTTCCGTACCAAATGGATAAAAACGGATGTCTGTCCGTCTATCAGTCTGTCTGTCTCCAGGCTGTATCTCGGGTACAGTAATAGCTAGTGAGCTGATTTTGTTTTACATATTACGTATTCCTGTGTCAGCTATGACAACAAAAACATTTAATATCTAGGGGGGCTTTTTGCCATTTTCTGTCTTTTCATGATAGATGTCGCTGCAGGTCGTCTACATCACGCTATTGTTTGACACGACGTGGTCTGTGTAGCTGTTTAATTTTTAGAAATATGTTTTATCAATTTTTTGCTCTCTTCTGGAACCCTTTGGGCACGACTCCAACTCGCACTAAGCGGTGGTTTGAAACTAAACCGATTTAAATGAGCAAAGCTGAAAACTATTTACTCGCTACCAATAACTTGTGGTGGTTTCTGTCCTTGGTAGCTTTGTGGTTTATTTGTATACTAGTTGTCTCGAGCCTTTGCTAAGCGTTTAACACAAAATGTTACGGGATCGGGACTCGGCGCGTTGATGTGGAATTAGGTTTCGTCGCGCGGGGTTTTCATTTTGCTGTGAACCCTAAAATACAACGTAACTTACACATGATAAAACTCGAATGAAGACCACACGGGAAAAACAATAAATTTCAAAAAGTACTTCTAAGACCGTATACACGTTCTTATTTTTATAAAATAGATGATACACTAAAAAGTTAACAGATGGCATTAAAAAGTTAGTTTTACCAAAAAAGTGACATTCCTTGTTTGTCCCGCGCGTAAACTTCAAATACAGATTACTATAAACGCAGAGCCGAACAGAAAAATGCGATGAAAGTTTGTATGACAACATTTCTCAAGTCGACTGAAGCCGCTGGCAAAAGCAAAAAAATTGATGTTATTGCAGGTTTAATAAGACAGTGCGCAAATATGCATGTAAAATGTATAACAAGGTCACTACTAGACATTTAAAAATCGATAAAGAAATTAATAAAAATATAACAAAATATCCTAAAACACAAACAGAAAAATATCGATAAAAATTGTATCGATTAACTAGTTTTCTGTTACTGTTTTTAGACATTTTGTTTTGTTTTTTTTTTTTTTATCGAGGTCAAATGTCTAGTTAATGTGACCGTGTTGTAAGTTGAGTCTGATTCCGTAACGAGTAAAAGATTGTTCGCGAACTCTTCAGCACGATTCCTATTACCGTCAGGAGCGGACTTGTTTATTCATTGTTTGTCCACCGACAAACGTATTATTTTACTTGTATTATTACTTACTAGATCATGCCAGCAACGCCGTTGCGCAAAAATTTATTTTTCACGCGGAAACCGCTCATTTTTCCAGGATGAAAAGTGATGTCCTCGTCCCCGGGACTAACAGTATCTCCATATCAAATTTAAGCTAAATCGGTTCAGCGGTCTGGGCGTGAAGAGGTAACAGACAGACTGACAGACACACTTTCGCATTTATAATATCAGTAAGTATGGAAGTATGGATTTAACTTCTGATTCTGAGAGTGTCTAAAGGCGACGGAAGTACGAGCAAACGGGCTTCCATTCGGGTAGCCCGTTTGCTCATTTGCGCTCAAATTTTATTAACAAACACACTGGATTAACACAGCGCAAGCTTGACGCTGGTTGTTTGTAAGGCCATGATATTCCTCCAGTCAGCCGGCCTATTTGTGCCGAACCATGGCTCTCCTACTGCTCAATAGATCTTTTCAAAATGCATCGAAACTCTGCCGTGACAATACAATGTATACTGTATGTATGTTTTATATCCAACACAAATATACAGTACCTGATAGCAGGGGAGCCCAAGAGGGGAATTTGGAATTTACTCAAATGCGTCAGTTTAAGCTTGTGTAGGCTTTCTATAGTTATCTGGTTATTAGGGTTAAAAATCAGATTTATAAGTTTAGTGGATTAGAAAAATACACCAAAGAACACTTACACATAAAGCACTGATGACTTAAAGGTTAACCTGTAATTACATAGAACAGCATAGTCTTATATTTTATCTTCACCAAGCTTCCCCGATATTTTATGTTACATTCAACAAAATGCTTTAGACCCTGCTGTTTAAAATGTTCAATGTAACCAAGTTTTTCAATGCACTTTCTTTTACATAACCCTAAAAGCGCATCGTATCTTAATGCTAAAATATAAAATGATCTTATTATTTCCTTTCCATTTTAAATATGTAATCATCAAAACGTACAAAGTCTCCACGACGCTTGAGTAACTACAAGAATAGCTTTCTCACCTCCCCTACCATGAATCTCTCGAGTGGGCTTCGTCCGGACTCCGAGCATACCGTTTAGTCGGAGAACTACAGGGTTTCCACAAACACACATGGCATTTGTAGTTTGCAGATGTATCTCTAGTGTACATTCTTAGGACTAGCTCATATTAATGGAATTTTCATAGTATTTATTTCATAGTAAACCGTTTCATTTAAACTTTTTTTTACCTAAGTATCATCGAAAGGCGAGCATCACCGCGTTGCAGTCACTCAAAATTCGAAAAAGTTGAAACATATATTATTACAGTCTAGCAAATTCAATTCAATGCTAAATGTCCAAAAACAAAAAACCCGACGGCATGAACCGTTGCAATTCGAATTTAGCGCCAAAAATCCGGCATCTTGTTTTTTTTTTATTTTATTTGCTAGAATATGGTAACAAGATGATCTTAATACTTTTTTTATTGAGATCACATATTCAGCTAAAAGCATGCAAATTTTTGTGTTACATTACATACTATATTTTTATATTACATACATACAAACTAAGAAAACAAAAAAAATATAAAATTAGAAGTCAATAATAGTAATCATCAATGTTACAAATATATCTGTCAAATTCATAATTCATTACTTATACATAATTCATTAAAATTCTATGTTTATAGTTGATCATCATTTTATAAATTTTTAAATAAGGAAAAATAATATCTGAAAGTCATCATAAATATACTAAAATTTAAAAATAAAAAAATAGTAACAATTAATATCTCAAATATCTATAAAAATCTAGTTAACAGAAAAATTAATACAGTGAAATTGGTCATCGGATAAAAAGTCAAGTCAAGTAGAATTATAGCAATTATTAACTAATATTTTTTTTAATTCTTCTTTGAAGATATTTACATTAACGTCCCAATATGCTTAGGAATTTTGCTAAAAATTATAAGGTCCCATACAGAAAATACTCTTTGCCATTATCTCTTTTCTACATGTATGTACACACAGTTTGTCGCCATGACGTCTGCTCCGAATTACATTATCTGTTTTACAAATAATGCAACCGCAAGTTTGTTTTTTTTTATTTTCATATAATATATCTACTGTCACTCTGGCGTTTAACGACACCTATTATGCCGTTTACGCTAGTCGTTTAATTGTTGAAAAACATAACCCTCCTTGACGCAGTTCAGGTTGAGCGTTAAAATAAATCCTTTTTTGTAATGATATTTAGGGGGCAGGCGAGCAGACCGGTTACCTGTTCGAAAGCAATTTCCGTCGCCCATAGACACTTGTAACATCTGAAGAGTCGCAAGCGCGTTGCCGGCCCTGATGATGGTATAGTGAATAGGAATAGAATAGGAAATGGCCCTCCACAGCAATGAGCAACCGTAATATGGACTTGAGATCGGAAAATGTCTCATTGGTACACACCTCCACCGGAGTTCGAACCTGCAGGGTTCTCGAGGGCGAACTAAAGGTCTTACCTTTTAAAATTAAGTGTATTGAAAACTTAACGTAGTGAGTTAAAGCCCACAATCGTACAAAATTTAAAAACCCGGTCTCAGAGCGACTAGGAGCGGAATAGCATTTAAGCGCGGTTGCCGGTGTCACTTTTTAGACGGCAACTGTGAATCTTTATAAAATTTGATTAAAGATAACACCTCGTATAAAACACGCACGGGTAACCACGTGTGTATTTTATTGGATTTCGTTCGGTTGTGGAAATTTATTTCGAAAACTCCCACGGGAACCGGAACGGCATGGAAACACTCGGCTAGGATTTCAAAACGTTGTGAATAATTTATTTTATGTAAAACAAATAAGAAAAAAAACTTTTATTAAGTAAAAAAAAAACTTTCTACTTAAACTATTAAGGGTTTAAAAAGTGATAACGGTTCTTGTCTAGTATACGAGTGGAAAACTTTTTGTACCCCTTTTTACGAAAGGCGCGTAGATGTAAAAACATAAAATTTTTCCCAGTTATGGTTGATATGGAGGAGGAGCGTGGAATACCAATATTATTTTTAGATATGCTTTAATCTCGCGTAATTTTTAATGAATAAAACGCTACGCACACTACAGCACGCACTCTACAATACTTTGACATGACACGATAATCATACACAAATTGCTCTTTTGTTTATGGTTCAAGTTTTGATTTTTTTAATAAAGTTTAATGGACTGGTAATTAGATCTTTATGCCAAATCGAAGTCTGTCTATGTCTGTGTCCAAATTTCATTGAGAAATGTGACCTCTAGTTAAATATTTACAATATAGTATAGATAGGGAAACATAGAATAGTAAAACACATAACTACTTTACTACAAATATACTTTTTTTTTTAAATTACGGAGCAAACGATCAAACCGGTTATCTGATATAATAAGCGTCACTGATGGACACTCGAAACATCAGAAGAAGTTACACGTACGTCGACGACCTTTTAAGAGGGAATACGCTCTTTTCTTGAAGGTTTATAGGTCGTATCGGTCCGGAAATACTGCTGGTCATCATTCATTCCAGGCTTATACTTGCTTGAAATAATGTAAAATGAAGAAAATAACAAAAGGCAAATTAAAACAATTAGAATTGTTCATAATCACAATAAAAATTGTAGCTTGTTATCTATGGGAATGCAGTTAGTGCATAATTTCTCGTGTAAAATGGTGCATGCTTACAGCGATAAACTTTGTGAAACACTTCAGATATCATACTAAAAGTTTATTTCATGTGAAATCAAGGTTATTACTTATTATGGTTTATGTTATGCATAGGTTTATAAATGGGGGGCGTGTGGGCCATGCCCACCCCAGAATGACCTGTTGAATACTTTTTATGTTGGAAAAATGTATGATTCCCGCGCGATGAACGAATTTTGGCGCAAAGGAGTTTCGGGTGTCATGGTATTTCTTATGTATTTACGCTATTCGTATTGTTGGAAGAATTATGAGAAATGAAATTCTGTAAAACTTTTGTGTTAATTTTTTTTGACATGTCAAACAGTTTTTGAGATAGAAGGCAGTGAATGTGCAGTATTTTAAGATTTAAAGAATTTATTATATTTTACTATTCTATACATTACAATGTACCGCAAACTATTCGATTTAGAGAAAGATTACATTAGAAACCTCAATTTTATTTTTAAAGGTCTTGGTTATATGAATATTTTTTTGTATATTCAATTCCAAGTATGAGAGAAACCCGTGAAAATTTATATATTTTATTATTCATTTATATATAATAAGAATGCGATTTACAGAATACTGTATATTCCCCCCCCAAGCTACACCGATACAGTCCTCAAAGTTACGGCATAAAGTTTTTTACGGTTTTTGCAATCCTGGCTATGAAATCTTAAAAAGCAAATCTTTTATAATTTTTTTGAGATCGTGGCTTATGTAGGCCGTTTTTGACCGAAATTTACGCATTAAATTTGAATTACACGCGTACAAAACGAAGTGAATGAATGCCCATATAACGTCAAATATCTCAAAAACAGTTTAAGATATTAAAAAAAATACAAGACAAAGGTTGTAAAAAAATTTATTTTCCACAATACTTACAAATATACTAACAGCGTAAAGTTTATACGGATCGAGAAATTTGCAAAAAAGTCGATTTTTTTACTTTTGGCCAGACATGTTTTGGGATGTTAAAACGAAGGTTTATCATAAGTTTCCAGCCCGGTATCTTTTCGTACCGAGGTGGAACTCCTATTTTACTGGACTGACATACAACATGTAACATGTGGCCGGTTAACTGCTAGGCGGCCATGTTGGATTCGGGAACATTCGCGAAGCCGTTACAGCTAATGATTGCCTAATTTCCTCGAACCATCGCCACTCAGTTTGGCGTTAAACGATACTAATGAAGTGTTATTCAGTTCAAAATGTAGATAGTAAAATCGGAAGCTGAAGTTTCACGAAATGTTTCTGGATAGCGGCAGTCTGCGCTGATGTTTCGTACACTTCATTGTAAGCACGGCTACAATGAGCTAGCGGTCGTGACAATCTGTCCTATAAGATGATGACAAATATCTGAGACTTTAAGACCGTTTTTTCTGATATTTAGGAGGCAAACGAGGAGACGGGATACCTGATGGAAGCCAACTGCCGTCGCATATGGACACTCGTGACATCCGAAGAGTCGCAAGTGCTTTGCGGGCCTTTAAAAGGGAATAGGGACTGGGGATAGGGATAGGGGGATTGGGGAAGTTGGGCCACCAGTAAACTCACTCACCGAACGAAACACAGCACAACGCCGTTTCACGCCAGTTTTCAGTAAGGCTGTGGTATCACTCCGGTCGAACCGGCCCATTTATGCCGAAGCATGGCTCTTTCCACGGCAATGAGCATCCGTATTATGTACTTGAGATCGGAAAATGTCTCATTGGTACACGCCTCAAAGTTTTTACTAGGCTACGGACGCTCAAACGTTTGTCCACCGCACGCCGTCACGTCAACGAGATTATATGGGACAGATAAAATGACACTTTACGATCTAGGCTATAGAATTAATTTTCTACCGACATTGGTCTAGGGCCAATGTCATGCTGCTCTGTAGTGAAGTAGAGCTTAATGAAATTTAAAGTCTATGTTATACAGTGGCAGTAGCATTTCATCGAGCCGTAATAATCTCGTTGATGGTGGTGGCGTGCGGTGGACAAACGACCTAAAGTTGGTTGACTAAGAAACCTTAAGACCTCGTTCACTGAATTACCCGTCACCACAGATCATTAATATCACAGTAGAGACATCGCGCAAACAAATTGTGACGAGGCTTGAGTTACCATATCTCAGGATTTCTCCTCGGAACTCAGGATTTTTTTTACTTTTCTCAGGATTGCGGCAACTCTCAGTAAAACTCATGTTTATGGTTCCGTACCCAAAGGGCAAAAATGGGACCCTGTCTCCGTCTCTCTGTCTCCAGGCTGTATCTCATGAACCGTAATAGCTAGAGACTTGAAATTTTCACAGAATATGTATTTCTGTTGCCGCTATAACAACAAATACTAAAAACAAAATAAATAAAATATTTAAAAGTGGCTCTAGTATAACAAATATATATGTTGTTTGCTATTTGCCTAGATACTAGAGTGATAAATTAAAGATGCACATTATCGGCAGTTTGGCCGTGCAGCTACAGCTTGGGCTACTTCAGTTTGGAGACGCCTGGGTTCGAGTCCTATGGCCTTATTTATTTTGAAACTTTCTTTTATAATTTTAAAACTTCTATATCAATTTAAAGCTTTCAGAAATTCGTTTTTCCAATTTTTTTGCTCTGTACTGGTACGGAACCCTTTGTGCATGAGTCCAACTCGCTCTTGGCCGATTTTTTAAATTGACAACAAAATACAGTTCATCCTAAAGATCGACGATCGACGCGCGACGATCAGATTTTGGCGCGAATACAAACATAATATGACTTCAACATGGTTTGTTAAAAAATTGAAAGTGCAATAAAATCTCAGGTTTGCTCGGTGGAAATCAGGCCTATTCTTCGGAATTTTTATTTTTTCACCTGGTAACCCTAGACGAGGCCGCCCGCCGCCAGTCAGGCTGACTTATCCTCATCCTGCTCCCTAATCACAAAATAAATTAAGGATTCAGTCTCAAGGCGTTTCTTTATAAAGCTAACAAGCTTTTCCCGCGGCTTTGCCCGGGACAAACAAACACGCTTTCTCATTTATATTATTAGTAAGACTTATTTTTGAACTTTAAAATTTATGCTTTTGTTTGATATAACACCGATTGGCTTTACAATCAAACTAACTTATTAAAAAACTTCTCATCAGCCAGGTCAGCAGTCCATATCGGGGTGTAATAGGAGAGTTATATGTATATGTGACAAGGTTACCGCTTGCCTCAAATGCCATCTCAAAATTTGCTAGCAGCTCTCAGATTACGTCTACGTCTCAATGAATTTTACTTAAGTAAACAAGAAATAATTTCAACATTTCTTACCTATCCACTACGACTGTTAAACAAATACTTCCTCATAAAAGTATGTTCGGAGTTTATTTTAGAGTGGAACTATAAACCATGCACATGACTAATTCAACTCTGCAATATTTCACTGAAGTTCTGAACTATAACCCAGTGTGCTGAGCTCTGGCCTCCGCCTATCACATATTATGATATACCATGCTTTAATAGGCTAGATGCTTTTTAAAATAAAATATTAATTTCATCATACATTTCGATGAGGGAATGAGGAACTAAAGAATAACCGTATAGAACACGTGAGATATCTATTTTTTTGTTTTTTGGCACTGACACGGCAGTGTACTTTGTCATATACAAAAGTAGGGAAATCTTATATTTAAAACGTTATTCCTGTTAAGGATATAATATGTACTCGTAAAAATATAATATGTATGTATGTATACAGTGTGTATAATTGTTTGGCATGCTCTGCAGCCTAAACAGCTTGATGGATTTTAACGTATCGATAGATTCGTCTTGATAGCGCGAGCGACAGTGACACATTAAAAAAATTAAAATCAATATGGCGGATTCTGAAGTCAAAATCGTGAGGTTCCAAAAAATTTTAAATATTGGTCGAGAAACATAAAATTTAGGTCGAGTAGGGCTCAAAATGAAAATAAAGGGCTTTAAATAGTTGTTCTAGTCTTTGAACATTTAGCTTGTTATTCGTTATATATATAACGTGACCCGATACGTTGTCAAACATGATACAATGTCTGTGACGTCACTTTAGCTTAAAAAACGACGAAGGTCGTACAAAATTCACATAATTTTATTACTAAATTCAGAAATGGTTTCAAAAATTGAAGAATGATTTAAAAAAAAAATTAAATTTAATAAACGGAATAAAAAGAAAGGCAAAAATAAAAGACTTTGTTCGTCACACATACATCGCAAGATGGCGGACAGCGTTTCGCGGATATTCAAAATTATAACGTAATAATATCTATGGACGCTTCACACCACGTCAATCTGGCCCTGTGCAAAGTACCCGAAGGACTTGTGTTACGGGTACCAGACAACAGAAATATATTTAAATCTTTTGTACTATACACATATTTAATTTTTTTTATATAATACACATATTTAATATACGTCCATGACCCAGGAACATTAAAAAACTGTTTGTTCCGTCGGCGGGATTCGAACCCGCGAAAAGATTTTGATTTTGATAGGTAATCGCAAATTTCTAAGCTCTTTACTTATTTCTGTGGCCCAGAGCATTAAAGTAATCTGAGCTTCTGAAATATTTCAATATACAGCCCAAGGTCTGGCCAGTATATTCTTAAGCGATTCAGCACTGAATGTCGCGGATTCTGACCGTCACGAGCACTGCGTCGTTATAGTTCTAACACCACGTAAGTCAAAAATGGCAACTTAAGAAGAGCGAAACAATTGATCGACGTTTGTATAGATCATCATACTAATAATTTTATAATTAAAAAATTGTACAAGTTTTTGTTAGGCGACATGTTGATTAAATTAAACGATGCGTTTTACGATTTTCTGAAAAACGGCATCAAAATGACGAAATTGCCAAAATGTGACTTACGTGGTGTTAGAACTTCGACGAAGACTGGCTTCTATTACGGAGCACGCCCTGAGTGTTTTGCCTCGTACTCACACCTGTAACCTCCGTTTCCCCTCCCCCCACGCCTCCCCTTCACGTCGGCAAACAGAACTGCAATCTGCATACACTGATTGAGCACCAACTTAGTTTGTATGCCGCTTGATAGGAAACTAATATTAGGTACATCTTGCTATTCCAGATGTACATACCCAACTTATTAGATTGCAGTAAATTCAATTTGGGCCCGTTTCACCGCTTACTGATAAAGTTTCTGTAAAGTCACAACTTTCTTGACAGATTCTCCTTATGTATTTATTTATTTATTTATTTATTTATTAGGCATGTCAACAATATGAATACAAAATAGATTAAAACAATTAACATTAGGTCCCGATACAGTATTCACATAAATTAGAGACACGCACAACATGATTACTACAACACAATGCAACACAGAGTCCTTACAAAATTTGTCAAATAAAGTTGTGGATAGACTATCTTCAAGCGGTGAAACAGGCCCTTAATTAACTATAAGTACATACTACATACTCGTTGTACCTACTGTCAGAGAAGTTTATTCATAGCCTGATTGCGGACCTGCATTGGTCGCGTGAAGTTTATGTCAAAAGCCGACAGATTCCGATTTATTCGATATTGACATAATAATATTAATTATTCTAAATCCCGTCCGCTATCTTGCTCCTCAATCTAGTGAAAAAATGACGTACGTTCGCCTAGAAATGAATTTCTTCGAGTGTTCATAATATTTAGGCTCCAGAGGAACAAGGAATGAGGGCAGGGAGGTGGGCCTCTGGTGAACTCACTCGCTGGAGGAAACTCTCCTCTCCGGTGATGACGCTCACTCATGCCGAACCATATCTCCCCACGGAGAGTAGTAAAACTTTGAATACAAAAACAGTTACATGTCAGATTTTTAAATATATGTTAATATGCGAGCAAAAAACTTTGTACCCGTATTTACGAAAGGCGCGTAGATTCAAAAGCGTGGATTTTCTTCAAACTATAATATATCATTCTTCTTCTTTCCAATCGGTCCTTTAAAATCTGTGGTGCGTTTGCTTGGAGGCCAAAATATGAATTTGAAAGCTCCCACCCGTTTACCTGTTAATAAAGGATTGTCTGCGAAGGTTTTTATCGTTATTGGCTCATATATTATACGACTTCGCTCACAAATTGAATTTCACCTCCACAGTCGACACACGAACGTGACATTCTACCGATAGATTTACAAACCTGTTAACTTAATGTACGTGAGTATGTAAGATATTCTTTCATAAGATATTTTTATATTTATTAGCTCAAGCATATAAACGTTTCATAAGCAGACAATTTATGATTATCTTTTGTCCGCAGTTTTGTTCTCAATCTCCCAAAATCGCGGCAAAATAGGAATATTCTTTTGAGCCTCATTTTCAATTAAATATTTTTTTCAAAACCAAAATAGCTTATGTTAATCACCATCTTTCCGAGTAAATCTATGCCAAAAATCAAGTCGATTGGTTAATCCCTTACGGCGTTAAAAAAAGGACGGACAAACTATAATGTTATAGTATGGATGACTGCTTAGTCATATTGTATCAACTAGTTATATGTATTATATCCAAATTTAAATATTTGCGATATATTTTAAGTTTTTTAGCGAATGAACAGATACCTGTATATAGTTCAACGACGTTTACATCTTTCAAATTTTATGAAGTTTACGGAGTTAAATCTGATTTTCATAATTTCAAAAAGTTTTTTAATGCGCCTCGAATAGATTTACCCCCTTATTCATAAAAATATTTCAAAAACATTTTATACAGAAAGCGGACACACTTTGTGAAAGGACAGCTAATCATGGTTAGAAAAACGTAAATATATATATTTACTTCTTATACTTCTAACCTTTTCTCCGTTTCGTCGAAACAACGATTAAAAATACGCTTTATTCGTGTAAGCTTTTAAACATATATTATAACTTCTTTAAATTAATAAAGCTAGAAAGTACCAATATAATAACATAATGTTGAAGTGCCATTTCAGCTGAACTCCCGTGTAGGAGTGAGTATGTTTACAGTGTAAACTTGCCTCAAAGGGTTATGTGAATTGTAGGAGGAGGCCAGTTATTAAGTTTAATATATTAAATTTTATAAACTATCCCGATTTTACAATATTTTTTTGATTACTGCTTTACTCCTATTAGTCGTATATAGCTATAACTTTCCTCGATAAATAGACTAACCAAAACAAAAATATTTTTTTAAATTTCGGCCAGTTGTTCCTGAGATTAGCACGTTCAAACAAACAAAGTAACAAACTCCTCAGCTTTATATATTTAGTAAAGATACATTATCCCTCTTACTAATAAAAATATTTACACAGCGTACAACTTGAAGGTTCGCAGTTTTTTCTTAATTTGCCAGACAATGAAAACAGACATTGTTTAGTTATTCGTTGTACAAATATTTTTATTATTAGGATATAAAATATATCTTCAAGTGACAGCGACCGCTAAGTACATTATAAGATTAGGTGTGTTTGCAGTTTATGTGACAGTTAACGGGAAAGAGGGGAAGGGGGGGGGGGGTTTGGGGGTTGGCTGCTGGTCTTGCAGATAACACAAACACAACTCACTATTGAACGTGCTTCGTTAAGTACTTAATAAAGATTAAAGTATTCAGTTTAATCTTTAGTTTAAGTACCTATTACCTATTGTTACCTAGGTGTGAAGCGTCCATAGATAAAAAAAAGTGTAAATTTTTTCGACTTGTTTTAACGAGACTTTTAGCAAGTGAAAACAGGAAAAACTAAAAAATAAGAGAAAACAAGAAATTTTGGAACAGATCGGATCACGAAATCGCGTTATTCCTTTCTAACTTTAGCCCCAGATTTTACCCCCATGGGAGACGAATTTCGAAAATTCATGTTTTCCCGCCAAATTTCATGTTTTAGGCTGTACATATTCTTAAATGCGTATAGTTCAGGACAAAGGATTTTTTTATAATGTACATCATTATATAAAATCCTTTGTCCTGAAGATGAAATAGATTCAGAGTGCCGAGTGAGAGTTCTTATTTTACATTCGATCGTGAACGCATGTCGCGTTTAAATAGGATTTTATATGGGATGTGTACAGCGCCATCTAGCGATGCTCACCGTCACATGTACAAATCCCATATAATAAACCCCCTTAGCACCCCCACATTGATTATTTTGTGAAAATATTAAATGTACAAACACTCCGAATTTACTGTTTTATTATATGTATAGATTTCCCTTAAAAGAGCGTAGCATCGTAGCAGTTGTCGATCTGGAATTTGGTAATCTCATCCAGCACACTCGAAGTGTTAAGATATTGCCACAAATTCCTCACTTCAATAATCTTTATACCTACCCGATCGATTGAGTATAACCGATCTTTCACTGCAGTGGATATTCAAGTCAACCTCAGCACGAATTTCATACATTCGGAGTTGCAATTTGCAGCCGCTAATTGCAACTCCGAATGTATGAAATTCGTACTACACATATTGTGATAAGTTTGTGGTCTTCCATGGATTGGGACATAATCGGTAGTTTGTCATTAGCTTATTCCCTTAACCCCCTTATTCATAAAAATATTTTAACAGTGCTAAACTAATATTTTTTAATGATATTTAGGGGGCAAGCGAGCGGACGGGCTACCTGATGGAAAGCAACTCCCGTCACCCAAGGACACACATCTGAAGAGTCGCAAGTGCGTTGCCGGCGTTTATGAGGGAACAATAGGAATAGGGATAGGGGATTAGGGAAGTTGGGCCACCGGTAAACTCATTCACTGAACGAAACACAACACAACGCCGTTTCACGCTAGATTTCTGTGAGGCCATGCACACCGGTCGAGCCGGCATGTCTCTCCCACGACAAATATTGAAACCGTCAAAAAGAGACAGCCAACCTTGATTAGTTAAAGCCTGTTTGACTGATTTTTATGAATAAGGGGGTTACTGTCGAGACACGAAACTAAGTATGAATACGCCTCTAATAAAATAAAAATGATTAATATTTTTTTTACAACAAAAGTTTTCAGAATGTCTACATGTTGACCTACCACCGCTTCGGGAACTAGCTGTGCCAGAAGAACCGGTGTAAGAAACTTGCACGGGGCCACTATTTACTAAATAAGTAGAAAAATTCATCTTTTAATATAAAAATATATAATCAAATGGTACTCATTCAATATATTATTAATGTATTTTAAATAGACAACAGGACACTGAAAAGCATTTTAAATATAAAAGCTTGTAAAAAACGCCATATCGAAATAAAAGATGATGTTATTATTAACTTCAGAAACCTCTGAAGTTTATTCAAGCTAAATAACTCACCAGAGGTAAATATGTAGAAAACCATACAAAAGCTGTCCTGTATCCTCTTCATTAGGCATTAATATAAGAAATAACGAAAATGCATAATATACAAGGTACCGATCGCCTGTAAAAGGTAACAAACATTGTGACACGAAAATTTTATATTTATATAATTTATTATTTGAGACATGGAAAGTTTATAATAATATATATTTGCCGTTCAACACCACAAAAACAAATGCCGCTCTGTAATGTAAAAGAGTGGATTTCAAGAACTAGCATTTTTTTTTCTAATCTTGGTGGTTTTGGTGGACATGGTTTTTTTTATATAACTTGGTGTGAGTTGTGAGTACATTAGCGTGTAGCTAGAAACGTGGAAAAGTGTAACCCCCCTTAGGTTATGTATTTTTTATGCCTTAGGTATCAAATATATTATATACAAGTCACGTTTCTTACATGACACCAAAATTAGAAAATTCTAGACGACTGAGCTAAATTGTATCTTAAAAACTTAGTTAAACAGTACTAAATGCAGTAAAATTGATATATTGTGAAGAGTCACTTATATAGAACGACTACATAAAGATAAAAATGTAGTCCAACATCAAGTTTACAGTTAATTGATCGTGATATTGACAAAAATAGTAGACAACAAGCCACCAAAATTAGTAATCGCTTATATTTTTATATTGTATTCTAATAAAATTATTATTATTTTAAAATTTGTTACAGGGCCATAATTTTCATGATATGCTTTACTTTTTAACCGACTTCCAAAAACGAGGAGGTTAATATGTTCGGCTGTGGATATTTTTTATTTTTTTTTTATTTTTTTTTTTTTATGTATGTTCAACCATAGCTCCGCCGTTTGTGAACCGATTATCAAAATTTTTGCTTTGTTGTAT
>JAOTAV010026678.1:0-21244 GCA_026546445.1 Cyclargus thomasi
AGTCTCTTAGACATAAAGGACCAGGATTGACAAAAACTAATTTCACGCGGGCGAAGCCGCGGGCGGAAGCTAGTATATATATATATAGATTGAAGGGAAAAAAGTTTCTCAATTTTCCAGCACATCCTAACGTAAGAGCATTCGTCACTCACAGCGGTCTCCTCAGTACAATAGAAGCGACCAAGTTCGGAGTCCCCACAGTCACCATCCCCGTGTTCGCGGATCAGCCCATCAACTCCATCATGGCCGTGCGAGCTGGACGCGCGGTGCAGGTCCGATTCTCACCTGACATGGCCGGAAGCTTGGAAGCTGCTCTAAATGAAATACTCACCAATAAAACGTTAGTATTTGGCTCATTTTCTTTTCATTTTATAAAAGCAAGTAGATGGCTCACCTGATGAAGAGCAACTGCCGTCGTCCATGCATATTAGAAGAGTCGCAAATGAGTTGCCAGCCTTTTAATCAAGAAAAAGGGTACGAAAATAGACATAAGTATATGTTATTGGGTTACCGGAGACTTAACTCCATATGCATATGCCCGTTTTCTTAACTCAATTATTTCACGAAGTAGCGCAACACTGTTTCACGGTTTTCTGTGAGGCCGTGATATATCTCTGGTCGATCCGGCCTTTTGTGCTGAAGCACGGCTCTCCGAGTGCATACTGCAACTTTAACAGTTTTCTTATTTTCTCTATTCATACTAAGTTCCCTTTTTAACAATGCGTCGCAGTAAATTATTTTGACAATAATTTAATGGAATGTTATCAGTGTTGTGGCGCCTCTTGTTGAAAAAACATTTTTTAATGCAGGTACTACATTCAAGCAAAGAAACTGTCGAAGCTTTTTAACGAGCGCCCGGTTGAGCCGAAGAAATTAGTTCTTCACTACGTCAAGTTAGCTATAGAGAGTCAGGGTACGTAGTGTGTGTTTCACTTTTCAGAGACCTATGAATGCAAAACTTTTTAAATAAAAAAATATATGTGCTCAAATACCACTGTGTCAACTAAAATCAGCCCGCAACTCAGACATTGCAGGCTGATTTTAGTTAAGTAATATTTGATAAAAAAAACTGTCTGAGGAGTTGATAAGATGGCGAATGTTCGTAACATTTTCGTTTCGCCAAAACCCATCGCACACATCTTTGTTTCTGTATAGAAATGCTGATCAAAAAAAATGTGTAAGATTGAGTAAGCGTTCGATATATTATGAAAGCAATTCACTTTAGTCACTATCTAGTCAATTCCATTCAGTTTGGTTGTCGATCTTAAAAAAAAACGATACAAAAAACGACAAAAAGATGTATGCAAGCCGAAACAATTGGAATGAAGGGAATTTTAGAATTTTGTATTATATAAATTATTATAAAACCACGCATAGGGATCAGAAACCTGGTAATTTTGGCAAAATATGTTTAAAAAGAGTATTTTTTCTTTAATCCGAAACAATTCAAACATATTGTTACTGTTTTTGTTGTTTTGTTATTGTTAATATTTAAATTAAAATATTCTGGCTTATAATAAGAATAATAGATGATGAGAGAGATGGTTCAGAAATAAGACAAAGGTGCACTGCTCTGGTTACTTTCCGCAAGGAATAACCCGGTTTGTTTTGGCATCAATAACGTAAACGGCTTCAATTTGATCAAATATTAAACAAAACCTATCTGAAAATCGTTTGCACTTTAACCTTGCACACATTTTTCTAATCAAATCCTACAACTGATGTTTGCGAGATGTCATGGGATTTCAAATATAGAACTGCAACATTTTTTTTTTGTTTTTTTTTTTTTTTTTGCGTTCGACGCTTGCGGCTCAGAAAAGAGTTGTATGTTGAATTAGCATGACCCAAACAAAAATTTCATATGCCAACAGTCTATGAAGAAACTATTTCTCTGATGATTTTTCTTACATAGTCACATTCCTTTGCAGGTGCGACACATCTTCGCCTGTCAGCAGACCTGGCCTGGTACCAACTATGGATGCTCGACCAAATTGCATTTTTCCTTATTTCCCTGTACGCTATCTGTCACCTCCTGTACAAAGCGAAATACCTTATTAATAGAAAAATTATGACACAGAAAATAAAATTTCAATAACGTAATATGATGCGTTTCTTAATGTATTTCTATATGAATAATTTTGTGACAAAATTTAGTATCCAGTTCCAGTTAAATCAGGGTTAATCAACGAAGAGTGATCTTATCTCATCTAAAGAAAATGTTTCATGGTATCATACAAGCAGCTAAAGATTAGCGAAAAACATGACCACAAAATGTGTAAGTCAACTAAGTTGAACTTATTATCTAGCTGATAAGTCAGTACTTCCGCAGAGAAAAGCTAGTAGTATATTGTTGAGCATACCAGCTGAGTTATAGTGCTGAATTGAATTTGCTCATTTATGATTCACATAATTCACTCAAACTAATTTATTGCAACATTTAAGTGACAGGCTGTAGGTCTACTGTTACACTAAATTCTATGAATTTCCTATCAAACAAAGAACTACTACAGCTGAAGGTATGTTTAAAGGTGACGGTGGAGTTATGAAAGGTTTTTTCAACGACGGTTTCTGTTAACTAAATAAGTGAAGATTTGACCAAACAGTTGAGCTCCGGTGTGTTTATGTTTTACTCATACTCGTATATTAGCTATCAGTTTTCCCTCACTACTATGTACAATCAGACAAGTTGAAACAGATACAGATCGCGGATCTAAGTAATTTGGTCGAGTTATGTCAAACTCAACCGATAGATAGCGAGATCCGTCAACTGGCTCCCTTTCAATTTCCCCTAATAAACTAGTACTAGGACTGTAACAAGTGTAGGGTGTATTCCATGATTGTATGTGATTGGTAAGCTGACTCTCATAGTATTCTTGCATTTCTCTATGTTCGTCAATTTCTATATAAACTTTATTCCGCGGTTCTAGTATAAAAATATATTAATATTCATCTCAAGCTTTTGTGTATGCTACCTTTTCACTGCTTAAGATTAGCATATTATCTTAATAATTAGCCACACCAGTTATTACTTGAGGCGCACACTTTAAGTATCGTGTCGTTTTATTTTGTCAACTTTATCAATATCCGAAAACAACTAGTTCCGTTTGTAGAATTATTAGATAACAGTAAGTAATTTATCAGACTATTATATGCTAATAATAATTTAGAAACAGTAGTAGTAATAATATAGTCCTTTAGAAACAAAATGTCAATGTCTTCGACTAAGGTGCGACAATCTAGGTACAGCAATATTTTAAATAGCTGGATTTATTCAATCTACAAATAGCAGATTCTGAATTAAGTTTCACGCTATCGTTTTTATTTTCACTACATAGAACCCTTGTCACATGCAATGGTCGCTAAAAGCATGTGCTAAACAATTAATATAATGGCGTTCTGAAGACTTATGGCACAACTTAATACGGTTTCTCGAGGTATTGTCATACAAACTTTGTATTCAATTGTATTCAACAAGTATTCTTACATTTATCTGCATTTTACTATATTCTGTTACTGTATCCATTACATTTTATTTTTATAACCACGCAATATATAATTTCGGCATTCAATTTTTTCAATAGTCACTCCTTTGGTCTCTTAAAGTTTTACAGACTGCAGTGTGAATTGAAGAGTTTTCGTCTGCTATCATTCGTTCTCATATAATTATTTATATTGTAACTACCGCTTTGACGCCTTCAACAATAATTTGTTTTACCATACCACTGGAAGACATCCACAGATTTTAAAGCATATATGTTTGTGTTATGTACTCAGAACACGCATGGAGATTTTTTCACAAAGTATTTTGAACCGAATACCTTAATATCCACAGCTAAAAGTAAAAATTTAAATATTTGTAATTAATAAAAAACATAACTGAAATTATAAATATTCCAGCTGTGGCAGCTATATTCAGATTTACTTTTTTGTTGTTTTTTTTTTCAGGATCAAGTAAACTTGTTTATAAGTTTTTTTATTTATTTACCAAATTACGAATTGCACAGTTTAATGTTTTTTAGTGCGCCATAAACCGCAATAGTTTATCTCGGCACGTCAAGATATCGCACACAAACATAAGATTTACTATTTTTTAAATAGACACAGCATTATATCATTGAACCATCAGGGAAGTTGATAAAGACCCAGACACGGGCCCAATTAAGTATTTTACATTTAAAACGAAATGTTAACAAATGTCCTTGTCGCTTTTCACTTATACATTATTAATATTTGCAACATTAACAAAATTATTTAAAACATTTCCGTTCGAACTGACTGCATCTGTTTGTCGTTGCTGCATTTCTCTTCTCATCTCCCGCTCATGATGCAGCCGCAGGTGCATTCCATGCAGATGCATCATAAGATGAGCCATCTTCTCCTCGAGTTGAACGTATTGTGTTACATTTCTTTTCACTTTGACCTCCAAGCACAATCGCTGAGTAGCCGCTGGTCCTTTCAAAGGCCGTTGGGTTCTTACGTCGACGGGAACCAAGCTCTTCAGCAGGTGGTGGCGGAGCACCGCCTCACCTGTATGAGCATCACCTGTATGAGACCGTAGATTTTATATATACTATGTGTTTGTCACCGAACTGCTCACAAAGACTCGGCAAATTTTGATGAAACATCGTATGTGTTTTAGGGGACTTTTGGGGAACCTAGACCGATAGGACAACGTCTGTTTGACCTGTAAGCTAGTATTACAAAGTTTTATACTAAAAATAGTGTTTTATGTTAAAACATTATTTTTAAAACCTGGATAGGCCTGGATGCCTGACTCAGAAATGGGTACGGGATCGATGACCAGGAAAATGAAAAGTTTAATTTAAATAAAATCTTCACGCATTGTCATTAATATTAATTAATCACAATACATCATTAAAAACATACATTTAAATCACTTTTTACGAAACCAAGCTCTGGCGCTACTATTTATAGGCCTTGGACAGCCAGTGGACCCACAATATCTAAGAACCGGTTCTGTTGTTGAGTCAGCATAATATTCTCATTCGGGCCACCCCCTGTGCGATTGGCGAGTCTGTTTCGGAGTGCCTTTTTTAGTTTTTGAGACTTGCCTATTTTAGTTGATGATTTATCGTAAAAGTCAAATATTTTGAGGGTCATTCGATAACGAATTTATCACACACTCGGAGGATAAATATCACGGAAAGTCATTATTGTTTAGATCTCACTTTCTAAGTTTTAAAAATTTTTGTCTACAAAAATGTCGGCCACTAATCTAACCTTATATTATGGGCTGATCTCTATAAGTTATCTGAAGATACTGGGATAACTTATCTGACTGCAAATATTGGGGTTTTTAGGCAATCCGTTTAAAGATAAGTTTATCTGAAAGCGAGTTTATCTAATTGTATTGCGGATTTAGCCGGATAATACAGCGCAGAAACTCGCCGACATGTTTAATATTGTACACATGGTAACATCTGTGTCTAGTACATAGAATAACATTAGAGATGACTTTTTTGGTAAACTATAAGAATAAATCATTTAAAAAAAGGTAATTGTAATAAGAATCAGTTGAAGGTTGAGCGGTGAAAAACAATTCAACAGAGTCATTGACATTGGTGAGGTTCTTGCGAGAATCAAGGTTGAGCCAGGTCTCATGAGTTAAGCCACAGCGCGTAATTCGATCAAATCAATAATTATAGTTAGACAGTGAAAAAATATCATGCATATATACGTAGAGTTAAACTTGAATTTTCTCAGCTTCTGCTGGCAGCTCAGAGTCTCGCCCTGACGCCTTCAAGGAGCGGATACTATTCCAGCGCCTGCTATAGGTAACGACAAACCACTATTAAAAATATATATAAAATTTAAAAATATTCAAATAATGTGTATTTAAAAATCGCCCCAAAATTAAATTTATATGTGTCACCCTTTAGAAGCACCGGTCACAATCCAAGATCGAAGGTTAATCTCTCAGGCTGGTCGACACCTCGCACCGACATCTCAGTTTCATTTGGTCTGCGCGGGAGAGCGCTTTGCCGCGTCACGCGACAATACGCGTGTTTTTGTTATGTTCTAATTTAAATCTATCGTAACTTCTCTTCATGTGGGTCTTGTATCAATAATGGTGTATAGGGCCGTCTATTTCACAAAACAGTGTCACGACTGCTTTAGCTGACGTAACTATTGTTTTCAAAAATTTCAACATTGTCAATTGGTAAGTTTTTTTTTGTTTTTGTTATTATGCATCTACCTACACTATCTCGTAGGTATATCATACGAGTTTATTGGATTAATATGAGCTATAAGGTGGGCACATCGAGCATATAACCGATGGTTATGTATTCGATAGGTAGGCCTAACTAGCTGTAATGGATCTCCAGAAAACGCTCGTCAGTATGATTCCTTTAGAATTATTCGTAAATTTCATAATTTATAAGTATGTGTGTGGTCCGTCCAATTCGAAATCAGAATTTTTCCTACGCCTTTCATTTCTTATGTGTATCTCTCCTCTCCATTTTTTCATTTGAGATTAATTTAAACAATCAGTAAGCGTAATTTATTTGAGTAAATAAATCGCTAATAACCCAAGTATTTAAATTGAACTTTTTTTGTTCAACATATGATTTTGGCTCGTAGCGCAGTAAAGTTAGAAGTTTAACCTCGGAATGAGTGGTAACCGGCTGTAAAATTATAATAAACCTTTATAATTTATATTAACATTCCGAAACTTTTCCCAAACCCTAACAACGACAGCCTGTCCGTGTCCGCATTATAAAAATAACGCCAAAAGTCAAATAATCTTACTCAATAATACTTTTTTAAAAATTTGTCATTCAGTATAAAATTAACGCTATTGGTATGTTAGTAAGTGTTGTAGGAAATAAATTTCTCTATATCTTTTGTTCTATATTTTTTTAATATCTCTAACCGTTTTTGAGATAGAGTGCGGTGAACGCACACTCTTTCACTATTCGAAGTATATTTCTAGTTCAAAGCATAGTCGTGATCAGTCACAAACACGCCGTTTGAAGTATATTAATTACTTAAAATTATGTAACCACTGGCTTTTTCCTGCGGTTCCGCTCGCATTAAGATGTATTTTCATACAAACTTTAAACGTCCTTTCACCCTCTTAGCGGTAGAATTTCAAAAAACTCTTGAACACGTATTTATTAATTTGAAATCAACAGCTCAGAAATAAAATTTCAGGTCTCCAACTTAAGAAATGACGCACTTTCGCATACTTTAATATAAACTTTTACCCCTTTTTCACCCCTTCGGCGTGGAATTTCAAAAAATGCTTAAACACGTATCCATTTATTTCAAATCAGTAGCTCAGAAATTAAATTTCATGTCTCTAACTTAAGAAATGATGAACTTTCATACAAACTTTCAACCCCTATTTCACCCCCTTAGGGGTAGAATTATTAAAAATCCTTTCTTATTGGGTCTCTACTCAATAAAAAAATTCTACTTACCATATTTCATGACTGTAGCATTAACAATTTTTGCTAGGCGATGATGAATCAGTCAGTCAGGACTTGTTATTTTATATATTATATAGATGAATAATTTTCATATTTCAAAAAGAATATATTACATAAAAGTTTTCACACATTTTCCACAATTTTTTTATCCAGGTCTTCTATGACTCCGAATTTATCATCTTCGTTGTCATCGTAGTGATAGAGTAATGCATTAAGACAGGCTTATGGCACTGGCCACAAGCTAACGAGCACGGCAATCCCGATTTTCTACATCCACATAACGAGTCACAACTATTCTTGCAGTTGCAAAATATTGTGTACAGTATTTTTTTTTTTTGGCGATGGGCGTAGGTTGGAGATTCCAGAAATCCATTGCCCATAAGTTTCGAGGCGGTTATCTCTCATTCCGAGATTACATACCTTTTTTTGTCTAACACTACTGCGCTACATCGTTGGTAGGTTTTAAGACAAGTTTTGGGATGTTAATATCATTTTTTATAAATCTCGAACCTCTTATTCTGAGATCACATACCTTTTTGTCTAACGTTACTAGACTATAGTAGCTAGCTACTAACCAAAATTTGATTTTTTTCAAACTTTATAAGCGAGGAACAATAAATATTGTTTCTATTGTTTTGTACTGTACTGGAAAAATATAAATTAACTTCGAGGATATCCAGTATTTAAGATTTATTATACTACTATGTCGCACTATGATAATAATAATAGTGCCAACATGTACCGATGAATTATTAATATATTTAAAATTAATACCTACTATCGTCTGCCTTTGATAATAATCTCGAACTAGTTTGTCACGTGGACACCGACTATGCTGATCGATTTAATGTCTTTGAATAACAAATAACTTGTTCAGTTTCTTTATTGTATTACGAAGATCCACAAAACGTCGGAACTCCCGGTTTCTTAAGAACGATGTGCGTTTTTCTGTAATTTTCTTTTCGACATTTTACTATCCCCATTAAGAGTGTAAAGCGGAAAAAATACTGATTGGACACAACCAGCACCGCGATTTAGATAATAATTTTACAATGGAGTGTGAAAATTATAGGGCGTAAGTCGTTTTGTATGGGGTGTCAGCTGCGTCCGATTAGTTTGTTTTCAGCTCAATGGTCACATCGTACTCGATGCGATACGAAATTACTATACATCAAGTACTAGAATATCTGATTGTACCTACATTAAACCTTCCGTTTTAATCTTATCTGAAACTGCGAAAAATCACTTGGCAGACAACATTTTTATCCACCGAAAGAAAGACAGACCTACTAAAAGATTTAATAAAGCGATTTCAGTTTGTTTTTTTTTTCAATATTTTAAAGTTATCTTACGTACGAGCGATATGAGACGCAGTTGATGAGTCAGTTGTGTCGTTTAAAAGTAGCGGTCGAAATTAGGAAGAGTATCCAAATATTATCAAATAAAATTGTCGGTGACGGATTTAAATTTTTAATTTATACTTATCGTAACTATAATGAAATTTTACACATTTTGTAAATTATTACAAAGAGATTTAGTGACCGGTGGTAACGCAACTTTTTGTTGTATGTGCATTGAAAAATGTTTATGCTAACCATGACATCTATCAGCAAATGGAGAAGCCGGATAAATAAAAGAGCGTGTTATTCCTCAATATAGTATTTAAATTCAAATTCTTTATTAAGTACATAAGTAATAACATACAATAGTACAAACCAGGCATATATGTAACTTCGTCTAATCCCATTCCAAGAAGATTTATTACCGGTAGTATCAGTCCTTTGACGACCTCTGTGGCTCAGTTGGTAAGCTCAAGCCGGGGGTCGCGGGTTCGAATCCCGCCGACGGAGCAAAAAGTTTTCAATGTTCCTGAGTCTTGGATGTGTATTAAATATGTGTATCATGTAATAAAAATCTTAAATACGTGTATAGTATAAATGTATTAAATATATTTCCGTTGTATGGTGCCCGTAACACAAGTCTCTCGGGTACTTGGCAACAGGCCAGACTGACGTGGTGTTAATCGTCCATAGATATTATTATTTGTCATTATTTAATATATTTATTATCATGATGTCAATCAGAATAACGATCTATTAATTTTATTGGTTGTTACTAATGTTTAATATCTGCATTAAGTGTCATTATAATGTTAGTCAGTTTATTCAAAGTCGTATTTAACTCTAGTTGTGCTGACAATGCATCGGTTGTTGTTGCTGGTTCTGTCGGTTGCGTCGACGGCGTGCGGCTACCACATTCTCTGCGTCCACACCATACACAGCCGGAGCCATTTCAACTTGGTGTACGGCGTCGTTAAACCACTTCTAAAAGCCGGACACCGGGTATGTACAACTTTTTACTCTTATATTTCCGCATAAGAACCTCTTAGATTTATTCTCGTGTCTTACTCTTTCTTGAAGTTTTTTTTTTTACCAATTTCAACACGTGGAAAATGTACAACCAAACAACTTTTTGTGTCGTAATCTATATATTTATATGCGAGCGGAAAACTCTGTACTCATATTTACGGAAGACGCGTAGATGTAAAAGCATAAAATTTTTCCGAGTCTTAGTTGATATTGAGGAGGAACGTGGAACACCTAAATATTATTTTCAAATGTGTTTTTATATTAGTTATTTTTAATAAACTACGCACACTACAAAATTCTGACATAGTACGATAATCATACACGAAATACGCTTTTGTTTATGGTTTAAGTCTGTTAATTTTTTTTATAAAATTTATTGGCCTTGTAATGAGACCTTTATGTCAAATTGAAGTCTATGATTGAATTGAGAATATATTATATTCTTATAGCTCCTCTACACGATGGATTTAAATATTTAACATTTTTGGTCGAATTTTGACCACAGAGCGACCTCTAGTATTATCAATTGTATCATATTTCAAGACCCGGTGAACTTTGTGTAACTTCTAACCTTTCTAGGACTTTCACAATCATTTCAAGGCTACTACTACTATATAAATAAAATTTTGCGCCACTTACGAAACAGAAAAAATATTTTTCTATTCATACCAACTACTATGAGGGGAGCCCAAGAGGGGAATTTTGGATTTACTCGAGCGCGTCAGATGGAATTAGTATAAACGCAAGGTAAACCTTTAATAGCATAGGACAACAAATATCTAATGTTACATTTAACTAAATGCTTTAGGCCTTGCGGTCAAAACTTGCCCAATGAGTATTCAATAAATGTCTAAAAAATGTTATTTTTTTTTAATTCATCATTTTTGTCTTTTTCATAACCTTAAAATCGCTGTAGCGTCTTATTCCGCCACAAAATAAAAATGCTTTTATTATTTTCTTTTCCGTTTTACCTAATCTATAAAACGTGCTAGTTCTCGACGACGCTCAAGTGACTACAAAAATAACACTGTCACCTCCCCGGCTATATGTAAATATGAGAACACGTTTCTTTTTGAAAACTTGATTTTATTTGCAGGTAACATTTATAACATCGTTTCCTGACACACAAGCTCACCAAAATTTAACCATAATCGACGTCAGTTCTGCGCAAAAGTACATGGAAGGTATTTCTGTTCATGTAGTTGAAACTAATTATTATTTATTAAAATATATAACAAGTTTTTGGCTATGGCTACATACTGCCTGGTCAGATGAAATGCTTATAACAGACAAAAGAACCCGCCTTAACACCAAGCCTCATACAAACTTTTGATCCCGAAAAACAACCCTATTTCAACAATTTCAAAATCCCTTCATAAAACGTAAGTGTCGTCACGTCTTAAAAATCCCGCATTTAATGTTGGTTCCGTTTTGTAACGTGATTTCGCAAAACTACCAACTCCAAAAACAACTCCTGTGGGGTCGAATTTTACAAAACCCTGTTGTAGTGAGTACCTACCCTACAAGAACCATCAAGAGAAATTTTTATTCGTAGCACTAATAGTAACAAAGATTCATAAAAACTTTTCATCTCCGAAAACACCCCTTAGGAGTTAAATTTTAAAAAGTTTTATCCTAGCGAGGACCTTCGTCCTAAGTAGAATTCGAAATTTAAAACTCGTAGCACTTGATGTGGTTTCTCAGATTTCGTAATGAGTAAGTGACCCCTTCGCATTTATGTATAATATAGGTATAAGATTGATTTCGATGACACTTTGACTTTTTAGGTTTAATATACTAGCAGATCATCATACATAGTCCTGCCCGTTTTGATTTATGAATTTAAACCATTTTCAAATCCCCTACATCACACCGAAAATTTTATCAATTGGTCCAGTCGTTTGGGAGGAGTGCAGTTACAAGCACACGCAAAAAGAAATATATATATTAGAAGGATATTCTTATCTTTTTACTTATAAGAGATTATTTCAATTTCGAGATCGAGTATTTGGGTAGTTTTGTATTCCTGCTTCAAATCATAAAATATTTTTAACATTAAACTATATATAACACAGACTACGCTACAACGCGGCGCAGGTTCGAGGCTGAAGCGGCAGTGTCTCTCACACAGCTCGGTTGTGTGAGTGCTTCTCGCTCTGCCGAAGGATTCTGCCTGCTGGGATTGGATACATTTATATTTATAATATTTACACTGTAGGCGATAGCAATTTGTTTTTTGGAATTTGTATTAATTTAGTAAACTCAATTTTTGTAATTTTTTTACGGTGATGACATTCTCGGTTACGACGAAAGACCAAAAATAAAGACAAAAAAAATAAAAATACATAACTGATACATGACCAGTTACTAGGTAGTTTATCTAATCATACGAGAAACTAAGTAAGAAAAATCAGATAGCTTCGATTAAATTTAGCATAAAAATGTCGAAGAGTGACAAGATCTTCACTGAAATATTTATCGGCATGTCACATTACAGGTCATTGTGACAAACCGTATCTAAATAGCGAGCGGAAAACTTTGTACCCCTTTTTACGAAAGACGCGTATATGTAAAATCATGATATTTCTTCAATTTTTAGTTCATATTGAGGAGGAGCGTGGAATACCAATATAATTTTTATAAAATATACTTTAATCTTGCTTATTTTCAATAAAAAAACGCACACTACAATATTTTGACTTGACACGATAATCATACACGAAATACTCTTGTTTATGGTTAATACTCTTGTTTATGGTTGAAGTCTTTTTTTAAATAAAATTTAATGGCCTGGTAAGAGAGAGAGACCTTTATGCCAAATTGAAGTGTGATTGAATTGAGAATAGATTAAAGAGAATTCAGGGCGACCTCTAGTAACTATAATCATATATACGTAAATTAAACACTTTTTAACATTTTCGTAAGTACTCCAATCAGATAATGAGCCACTCACCCTAGGGGATATTGGAAAACTCATTGTTAGGACATCTCATGTTCCGACAGGATCCCTATATGATCTCCAAACTATAAAAAACTAATACATATAGAGAGTATGGAATGTTTTCTCTGGCAAGTTTCTTAAAATTATTATCTATCGTAATTTCTGTGGTCGATTACATTTAACTTACAGACAGGCTTATGCATTTCATATTTTTTAACATATTGTTCTTAGATTACAAAATTGTTAATAACGTAGTCAAAACGTCGGAGTTTTAATACAAACTTTAGTGCACGTAGAACTGATCGTACAAAATTCGCTTTTCAGGTCTACAAGAATAATATTTCTTACTTTCGTTAACAAGTTTGACTCGATAAAACAATAGTTTTGCTAAAGACTGGACAGTTTGCAAAAATAATACATCGTGTGCATTTTTCTTTGTATTTTATGATGAAAAACAGTAACGTAAAATATGTTTGAATTTTGAAATCAAAAATTTTGATACTTTTTACCCGACTGCGCCAAAAGAAGGGGAATGTTTTTCGAGAGTATGTATATTTCATTGTTTGGCGCGCTCTGCAGCATCAAAGGCTAGATGGATTTTAACGTATGAGGTTTCGTTAGATTTGTCTTGATAGCGCAAGTGACACTAAGTACATTATAAAATTAAAAAATCAAAATAGCGGATTTTGAAGTCGAAATTGCGAGGTTCCATAAAACTTTTTCCGCCCATTAAAGTCGAGTAGGGTATCAAAAAAAATCTTTTTCCACCCATTTACATCGAGTAGGCTTTAAGCTGCCATATTAGAAATATACATAACTTGATGTTTAAATTGCAATGGTTCCTGCAGTCGGTTTTTCTGTTTTTGGACATTTAGCTTGTCATAACTTGTATGTTTAAATTTTTTTTTGTGTATATTGTACAATACACCAAGTATCTCCATAAATAAAATAGGTAGATACTTTATTGCTTACATTAAATTAATGAATAAAAACCTAACTTAAAAGATAAATACAAATCCTGCAGGTAAGAAAAAACAATATGAAGAAATACTCGTATTAAAGATCAAAAGCATAATGAAAATAATTTCAGAAATAAACTGACAATAATAATATTTTGTGGCTTCTGTCTGGATAAATAATGAACTCTTAAAAATCAGTCTAATGAATTAACGACATTGTAATGTTTTTTTTTTTACTCTGAATGGATGTTTTACCAAATAAATTTAATTTCTTTCTTTCTTTCTTAATGTGCATTTTAATAAAATACGTCCTAACGATAGATAACTCTGTTTTTAATATATGACTTGATTGAGTACTTGTAAAGATTATACTTTTAATTAACATTGTTTAAACAAGTTATCTAAAAATAATTACGATCAATCATTGGACTCAAACATATTTCACTAAATTTTCTCGAAACTGTCATTTCTTTTTCTAGATCGATGTCCATCAATATTTATTTAGAAAATTCGATATCCCTTGCAGCGCTGCACAGTAAGAACCACAGCGTAGAATGGGAGCCGGTGAAGCAGTTCGCCCGAGACGTGAATAGAGAGGTGTTCAACAAGCCAGCTGTGAGAGAACTCCTGCTTAACGGCAAGATAGACTTGGTCGTCACAGAGTGGTTCTTCTCTGACCTAGAAGCCGGGTACGTACCATTTTAAAATATATAAACTATGAAAACTATTTGTACAGAAAATGTATTTATTTTATAGTATATTTAATTTATTTTGTATTTAATTTAATTTTTGCAATTACCTTGGCTCGTCCGGGGCACTAAGATATCCCAGAGACGATGTAAAAACAAAAGAAACGACAACAATCTTAACAAGTTTTTTAATTTCGCCTCGAAAGTTTCGCCTCCAACAATAAACACATTATCCTTGACACGGTTTAAGGAGTGCATTTCAATTTTTGACGACGCATAAAATTCACAGATACTCTGCGATTGTGCAGGCGCCATGGATCGTAGTGAGTGGCATGATCTACCACACCCGGCTGGAGTATCTCATGGACTCTGTGCGGTCCGTGCCCATCATACCCACGGGCCTGGGCCGCACCAGGGACTACCAGCTGCCTCTGGACTTCCGACATCGACTTCTTAACACATTCTCCTTTTTGTTTTACATATACGACTGGATGTGAGTATTTTGTGTTTGAGATTGCTAAATAGTTAGTTATTATAAAATATTTGCCGTATCATTTGCATCCAGCATGCAATTCGTTCGGGAACTGTACATTTTTTCGGGATCAAAAGTATTCCATGTACTTCTTTGGAATTCAAAATATCTGTCTAATGGATGTTTCAATAAAATACATCCACGATTAGGAAATAACGGTTTATTAAGCATTTTAAATATTTGACATATTTAGCATTTCGGAAAAATTTGTCGTGTCCATTAGCGTTTTAGCATGGGTGCATGCGCATGCAAAATCTCTTATATCGCATGTTAAACACAAGCGATGTCATCACAACATCACAAAAATTGTTTAGACTTGGTTACCTGTCAAGTAAGCAATTGTAGTTGGCGTTGCCATGACCTTACGTGAATTTGACATGCGCATAAGAGATTGTAGGTGCCAGCGAATACAGTCATTATTAACGACAAAGATAATATCGAACACGTCATTATATAAAAAGTAATTAATTCAAATATCTAAATAAACATCTTAATACAACCACCACATACTCCAGTAAAGTTTCAGTATGTCCGTATCACGCCACATAGCGGTCCATATCATGTTTCCATTATTTTTACGCAGCATGTCATGGAGATATTCTAAGGTGGATTTTAGTATATTTTGCATCTGAATCACGCTTTTGCCAAAGGTAAGCGGGGAGTATCTATACTCCCCGCTTATTAGAGGAAATATAGCATATATCGAAGAACGTTTCATCTAATTGCTGTTCCTTCCTTAAACTAAATCATGGAGCTATCGCTACCTGATTATAAACCCCTGATAGTAGTCCGGTTTGATTAGCACAAGACACCTTAACATACATCTTAACTTTCGGCAGTGTTATTTTAGTGATGTATTTACGAAATCCTTGTTGCCTGAAACAAGTTCCCAATTTTTCTCTGGTGAACCATCTTCTTTACTTATGAATTTCGCATATACAAACATGACCTTTATTTGTATAAATAAAACTATGGCTTTTGCTTGTGTTAAATCTTAAAGTAATATCAAAGTTATGCTGCTTTAAGAGCTCATGGTGGGGGGCAGTTTTATACTTTTTGTTATTTCAATGAGTTCGTCTATATGCGTGATACGTCTGATATAGATCGTTAGACTGCTGCAGCATATTTTTCCATTACACGCCTTCACTCCTCAACATACATATCCATGAGGTCATCAGCCCAAGCTTTGTACTATTGATGCTTTTCTTCCTGAAGGTAATGACGTACCTTCTAGCTGTATATAGTGAGCACCAGACAGACGATAAGCTCCGACGTTGCCCATTCTCTTTGGAGATAGGCATGTTGTTATGCCCCAACCTCATTTCGTTAATGCGCAAAGAGTATACGGAAAATAAGGGCCCATCGTGCGGTCCTAATTGCTTTCAACGTTTATTGAAAAATATTTTTACTCTAGTCCCTCTTCTTTAACAATTAGTAGCCTATTTTTTCAACGTCTCTGTGTCAAATGGTCATTTCCTCTCATACTCAGACTTCTTTTGTCTTCTTCTTCATGTTTCCCTATATTCTTCCTTCCCAAGAACTTCTATAGAATTCACCACAATCATTACCACCACCACAGTGTGAAGAGACAACTGGCAGGCAGAATATACGAATAATAACAACGATTATTATTATTGTTTTATTTAGCGATCCTCTCGCCTGAGGATTACAGCGATTGCCTATTTCTCATCGCCACGATTATCGATTTTCTAAATATACCAAATATCTCTTTTGAATTTCCAGCAAGGATTATCCCATCGACAAGGCACTGTACGAGGAGCACTTTCACCCACTAGCCCAGCAGAAGGGGATAGCGCTGGCTCCATTCTGTGAGGCTATCCACAACATATCGCTGGTGTTTGTGAACTCGCACACGACGCTGGCGCCAGCCATGAGTCTCCCGCCCAATGTGATCGACATCGGCGGATATTATATCGACGACGAGGTGCCGCCGCTACCACAGGTAAACTTGTGTTATGAAATAAGGGAGAAGGGGTGACGGGCAGACGCATCAACTTTTATGTGACCGTTCTGCTCGTTTGTCTAGCTATACGGATAGAGAAAGATAGGGAGTCGGACCTCCGATAAACTCACTCTTTCGACAAGAGACAGCGTAAGCGCTTTTAAACGTACTCATCGTTCGGACGCCCCGCCGCGTGCCGAAACGCTTTCTGTTCACATGTTTTTGTTGAATGTTGTGGACCCTTCATACTATTCCTAATTTGTAATAGGTTTCTGTATGGTATATAGCAGGCGTCCGAATTTATCTGATCAGAAATTCGAATGGTGTGCGGACTATGTCTGAGTTTGATGTTTATGATGATGAAAACTCTACGACGTTAGCATCCGTTTCGTACATTCAGATCAATTTTGTAAAATATATAGATAACCTTTTTAGTCCCTGTTTAATAGATGGAGTGCTTTGCTTATCTTTCAGGACCTCCAAGACCTCATGGATTCTTCTACCGAAGGTGTTATTTATTTCAGTATGGGTTCTGTCGTCAAGTCCACGAATTTCCCACCACATACGCTGCAGGATATTCTGAAGCTCTTCAGCGAGATCCCACAAACAGTTCTGTGGAAATTTGACATCCCTCTGGAGAATCTGCCAAGCAACGTTCACGTCCGACCTTGGATGCCTCAAACTAGTATACTATGTAAGCCTTTAAGTTTGTTTATAATAACAGAAAACATTTAAAACTAAATGCCGTCTGCACAATTACTTCCGCCACAATTTGCTTGATAACTGTTAATTTTTATGGGATAAAAAGTATATTATCTCCTCGGACTTAAGAGTATCTCAATACAAAAATTTAGCGAAGTTTATTTAGAGGTTAGGCCTCGTGTGAAGAGCTAACGGACAGACAATGCACATTTTTTGCATTTATAATATTTTAGTACGAAATTATGAATAGACAGTACTTTTATTATTTTGATGTTTAAATGTAAAAGTAGTAATGTAAGACAATTTACCCTGCTCGTAAAGTAACTGATAGATAAAATAACGTAATTATCCGAATAGTTAACCGCTAATGATCTGCTCAATTAGTGATACATACTTAAAAATGTTTATTTGTTATGTGTAAAATATTATTATTATTTGATTCGATAACCTGTGGTTGCCCTGCACAAAAATGTTAGCCGTTTACATATATCCAAAGATCAAACCAACAACGTTACATGTGGAACTAAGTTATCATATCTTTGACAGCACATCCGAATCTGCGCGTGTTTATAACGCACTGCGGGCTGCTGAGCACGCTGGAGGCACTGAAATTCGGTGCCCCCATTCTGGCTATTCCCGTCTTCGGGGATCAGCCCTCTAACGCCGAGATGGTGGAGGCAGCAGGAAACGGCTTGAGGATAACCTCTTTCCCGGAAATGGGCAAAGACATGGTCGAACCCCTCAAGAGAATGCTATCGAATGATACGTAAGCATGTTGTCAAATAATAAGCAATAGTGATGTCTTTTGATATAGTTTTAAGTGAGGCATAAGCTAACATTACGATCCTTGTTGCCAGCGGCTGTGACACAAAAAAATTAGATAAAATTCTAATTTACGATGCAGCCTATAGGATTCATTTTGCTCTACGCCACTTCTTGGCAACCGCGTTATGGGCAGGACCAATGTCATTAAAAATGAAACCTATTCCATAAAGTGGCATTTTATTTTATTTTTTATGTATCATGGCTGCTGGCAGATCGACGATCGAAATTGTACCTATAAAAAATGTACAGCGTTTTACAACCATTGTAACAACTTCGATACCCCATTTAATTAAATTAAGAAAAGTAGATAAAAAATTCTTTATATTCAAATTTTTTTAATATTTAGGTTATTTTGGTTTTCAGGTACTACAACCGCGCGAAGTACCTGTCGCGGATATTCAACAACCGGCCGGTGACGCCGACGCAGCTCATCCTGCACTACGTCCACCTCGTCATCGAATCACAAGGTTACACATAGTTTTTATTCAAATTCAAAACATCTATTTCAGATTTTCATCCATAGCGTTAGTAACAAGAGGTACTTACTCTAGTGTTAGTGAATATTAATTAAAAAAATATAAGGTTAATTTTATTATATTATGTAGAGGCGTCAACCGATCATATAAAAGAACGGAACACTAAAATGGCTATCAAAGATATAAACTTCAAGTCATAGGTAAAAAAGCGAGTTCGTAGTCTCCGAAGGTAGACAATAGAAAAAAAAAAGTAATTGGTATAAAAATTTACACAATAATATATATACTTAAATTTTATTATATACATAATTCATTTCGAAGCGTGATGGACTGACATTAACAATAATGTTATATAAGTTGAATAAGAAGTTTTCAACAACATATTCAGGATGCTGTTTGGTGATCCATTTAACAAATGATAGGCCAAACAGCATCCTGAATATGTTGTTGAACTGGACTGGTTGTGGTGGACGATCGCAGCGTATATTTGACCCATAGGCCACACGTGTAGAATGACTGGCAATAAGCTTTAAAGAGTGTCAATTTGACTTCCTTGCTACATCGCAAGAGCCTGCGTGCCAGCATGTTGCCTCGCACACAAAGCGCTCTACGCTCTCTCTCTATATCATCCGTATCTGACAGAGAATCGGTGACCCAGTGACACAGATCCGGTTTAGGTTATCCGGTTAGATTAAACCGGTCGACTCTTCTTAGCCGCACACCGCCAAGAGTCACAGGAGGTACACTTCTGTACACTTCTGCGACTCCTGTCGGCGCCGGCATTAAAGACCATAAATTCGCTCTTATTAGCGTTATACCTGAAGAAGCCTACGCAACGCACTTATCGACGGACAGCACCATATCATCCGCGTGACTGATATTATTAATCCGGCAGAAATTTAAATGTCAGTTATCTACTTCTTCCACTTATGGCTTCAATTATTGTAGGTATCGACCTGTTTCAAATTGCACCAATTTATGATTTTTTTGCAGGCGCACCGCACCTCCGGTCGAAGGTCCATCTTTACAAATGGTACCAGATATGGATGCTCGACCAACTGGCGTTCCTGGCACTGGTAGCTTATGTAACCTACAGAATACTCAAAAAAATACTTAACTTTGTATCACTAGTGTTTACTAAAAAACAAAAATTACTTTAAAACATATTTGTCTCTTTTATTTATCTATAAATATGTGTGTAAGTTGAATTTCTAGTCTAGATACCTACTGAAACCTTTCGTTTCAGTAGGTATCTAGTCTAGAAATAAATTTTTAGAAGTCCTTAATTTAGTTAAAATGAAATAAGAATTTAAATTATTATTAAACTAAGAAAATCCTCTAATAATAAAAAGGCACCTTAATTGACACTTACCATAATTAAGAGCATCCGTAGCCTAATGGGTAAGACCTTTGGTTCGCATTCGAGAGGGTGCAGGTTCAAACCCCGGTGGAAGCGTGTACCAATGAGACGTTTTCCGATCTCAAGTACATAATACGGATGCTCATTGCCGTGGGAGAGCCGTGCTTCGGCAAGAATGGGCCGGCTCGACCGAAGTGATACCACGGCCTTACAGAAAACTGGCGTGAAACGGCGTTGTGCTGTTTTTGGTTCAATGAGAGAGTTTACCGGTGGCCCAACTTCCCTTATCCACCTATACGAATTCCCATTCAGACCCGTTCAGATGGGCAACGCAATTGTTACTCTACGGATGTCACGAGTGTCCATGGGCGACGGCAGTTGCTTTCTATCAGATAACCCGTCTGCTCGCTTGCCCTCTAAATATCATAAAAAATATATATTTGCTCTAGACAGGCTACGCATTGGAATTTCAAATTATCCGGCTACGGGTTTTAAATTTATAAAGGCATATCTTCGCAATACTATAAATAGAAGACAGACGCCTAAGATACGAGAAGAATACTAAGATACGCGAGATATCTCTCTCTCTCTCTCTCGCGTAGCGAAATTGTCGATATTTAGTATAAGTATGTCATGTTAGGGCTAGTTGAGACGACACAACATCGAGAAAACATGTAGACATCATTTTGTTATGGCTTTATCTGAGCCCGGCAGGAAAGTGTTTCTTTCTTAAGCATATTTCTCGACAGTGACAAAATTAGGTCAACTTCGCTGTCTGATACTTTGTTATTTTATTTATTTATATGGCGCTTGGCTATAACCATGGCCAGTGTCAAGTAGGCGGGAAATCAATTTTCTTATTCCAATAATTCTTAGCAACGTTACATACATTTCGTGAAGTCTAAAGTCTAGTCATAGTAAAGATAAAACGTCAATACAGTCAGAGTCAAGTCAGTCCATTTAGTAAAGCGGTA
>JAOTAV010026689.1:0-21233 GCA_026546445.1 Cyclargus thomasi
CTCAGTTCATGGCGGAAGATTGAAAATAGCTATACTCGATGGACACCATTTACAACATTAATATTTAAGATGCACCCACAATTCAATCTTACGCCAAGAACGGAGGGTGCAATGTGGAGTGCTTCAAGTTTCGTGTTTGACAAATCCAAACCATTTACAACATTAATATCTAAAATGCACCTTCAGTTCATAGGCGTAAGATTGAAATTGGATTGCACCATCACCTTTGCGCGATGTTTGTTCCTGCCGTGTAGAACCCCCATTAATTTAATCGAGGAAGGTTATAACTTATAGGCTATATAACATCACGCTACGACCAATAGGAGCCGAGCAGTAGTCAAAAAATGTTGTACAACGGGGATAATTTATAGTTCCACGCGGACGTATGACGAAGGTTCTACAACAAATAAAAAACTTGTAAAAATATGTAGCCTGTTTTATTTATTTATTTATTTGTTTCGGAAAACCATTAGCTTATAATTAGAATGAATAGAATCTTTATATGCAAGAGGAAGAAAATAATAGGTTTTCACTATTAGAGAGATATAACATAGCAAACTTACTTCTAACACACAATAATAAATATACTACCATGTATATATAACACCCTTATTCTAAAAAACTTATACTCATTATACTTGAACTATTAATTTCTTATATCATATCTTTATCGTCTAAAATACATTTAAGATATCATAGAACACACATTACACACGAAATGAATATACATGTCATACCATTTGTCATACATACTTTTAATCCAGTCGCTTTAACATTGAAAAAAGGTATCGACCGGTTGTGCGGAAAGTCCGTCGGAAACGGAAGTGTCGGATGTCGGTAACCTAACCCGGATGAGCCGCTCACACGAACTGGCTGGAAGTAAAATGTTGTGACGTAATTTAAAAAAAAACGTTTGAATTTGAATTTAGGGTTAAAATTAAAAAAAAAAACTTTTTATACCGAGTAAATTTTATTTAGTTAACTCCTAAACAACTGGAGCGATTTCGATGAAAATGGTTGAGCTACTGGAGAACTTGTGTTACGAGTACCAGACAACGGAAACATATTTAATACTTTTATACTATAAATAATACACATCCAAAACCCAGGAACATTAAAAAACTTTTTGCTCTGTCGGCAGGAATCACCAACTGTGCCATAGACCTCTGTGACGACCTCGTCAATTTGCCATAAGCCACATAAATTACCTGCCAAACTCTTATTTAATTTAAAAAAAGAGCGTCCGTAGCTTATTAGGTAACACCTCGACCGTAAAATTGTCCAATCCCCTTTATAACCGACTTCCAAAAACGAGGAGGTTATACGTTCGGCTGTGGATATTTTTTTTTCCGGACTTAGTTACTATAAGCAGATTAAACCTACGCTACGTTTACTCTGCTATAAGGCCTAGACTACATATTTATAGTCAGCATTTAGGCCAGTAATTATAGTCAGTCACCAAGAGCGTGATCATAAAAGTTTGAGATTCTGTTTTCATTCCTCAAGGTCTTTTTATGAATGAAAACAGCATCTCAAAATTTCTGATCACGCTCTTAAGTACTAAGGGCTGACTATAAGTACTTAAAAAGTCTATTTATTAATCAAAACAGCACCTTAGAATTCTTTAATCATGCTCTTATTGTTAATAGTTAATAGAATCAGGCGTTACTTTGTGGAACTTCTTAGCTTTAAGTTTAGCAAATTTAGATTTTTTAATCAATATTCCGCGAAATAAACCTCAACATTTTTACTTTGCAGGTTGAGGTTTATTTCGCGGAATATTGATAAAAATCTAAATTTGCTAAACTTAAATTCATGCTCTTATTATTAAGTGCTGACTATCAGAACTTGTACATGGGCCAGCAGGGTATGTTTAAGGCGATGATTTCCGAAAAACGCATCAAACACCCCATTTGAAGTTGTTAACCGACTTCCAAAAACGAGGAGGTTATATGTTCGGCTCTGGATATTTTTTTTATTTTATACGTTCCACGATTACTCCGCCGCTAGTGAACCGATTCTCAAAATTTTTTCTTTGTTGTACAGGGTATTATTCTAATTTAGTCCCGTTTTTTTAAATATAGTTTGCCAATAGTTCTTAGCGACTAAAATATATAGCATTTCCGAGGATTACATTTCAGTCATTTCATTACATTACTGTCAGCGAATCCACTGACACGCGGACAGGTGATAGTTGACTCGAAAAAAAAAATAACAAAAACACAACCAAATAAATCTTTAATCCCGTTTTATAGCCGACTTCCAAAAAAGGAGGAGGTTTCTCAATTCGACCGTATATGTGTCCTATTTTTTTGTTATATTTATTTTGGTTTTAAATTTTATAGTATAGTATGGCTCATGCAAAATCACACTGAACCCACCTATTTAAGTATATAAAAATGACTATCTTTTAAATTATGCAATCATTATTCCAAAATGTTTATTTTACTCCCTCGCTGTGCGCCCGCCAAGCTCTCAGGAAAAGCGCGCTGGAAATCCTCGCCTCGCCTCATTAAGCAGCACATTACCAAAAAGAACATATATACGGTCGAATTTAAAAACCTCCTTCTTTTTTGGAAGTCGGTTAAGAAAATATATATTATAGAATGATTATCATTCCTTAACTTCTAGCGAGGAATTTTACTCTGAGCTTATAGTTCATCAGAAAAAAAATGTTTCGTGGACATATTCGGTTAAGACGAACAATTTCTTTTATACAATACAAATAACACTATAATCCCTTCAGGGGAATTCTTATTTCTTTTTTTATTAATTATTTTCTGTTAGCGGGGGGAGAGGTTTCTAAACTCCGAATGTGGTCAAGGCGGTTGGTACATGCGCCTTAATACGAGACTGCAGAAATTATTATATTATGTGTTCTACGTGGTTTAGTCTCTATTATCGTCTTTTCAATTTCTGGTTCCCACGATAAATAAAATAAAAAAAATTAAGATCATATCACTAAAAATAAACACTCCAACGCATGTCCGAGTTACAAACCCCAAGTACCAAATTACCCCTAATAAGAATCAGCAAAGCGCGTAATGCAATACAAACACAGCCCACCTGTATTTGCCCTCTGGCTTAACGTTACAGGTATGTTGAGGGGACATTAAAAAGCAAAACTGGCAACACTCAACGTGTTTAGCCAACAGCTTTGGTTAAGTGATCTGTAAAAATTGGGTTGTTTTATTCGCCTATGTTTCACCGCACCAGCGTTTACATTTTGAAACCAATACACAGGTGTTAGTAAACAAAACAAACTGAGCCAAAGCCGTATATTCTGTAAAGTAAATGCCTCCTCAGACGACTATTCAGCATTACGTCAGAGTATATATGTACTATGCCTCTGTCACAATATGTAAATTTATTACTACCGTAGGGTACCGTACCGTTAGGTACCGTACGCGTCTGTTACATCTTCTTTTAGCAAAATTTTTAATCAGAGATTTTTAATTAAATCGCATATTCGATCAGAGATAGCCTACTTTCTACATATTACATAATTTTTTAGACTGAAAAAATTATATATTCCTTTCAACCTAATAAATGTGAAATTAGATGAGACACCTACCATACATGATACAGTCATCATACAAATTACAAAAAAAGTTAATAGATTACAAAAATCACAATCAATCAATCAATCGAATCGTTTATTCACAGAATGCAGTTTATAAAGGTGTTGTCTTATATCTATAACGTGCTTCCATTCTACCATAAAGATGGTGTGTGAAAATGTTACATATTTTACAATTATGTTAACAATTATGTGGAACTATACTTATTTACTTATAATTAAAAATATTTAACACTTCAATAATTATAGCTATTAAAATATAAATAAGAATACAATCCGTCAAATAATAAAAATCAATTGAATAGAGCATTACAGTAGGTTATAACAATTCATTAGCATTTAAACACAATTCATAATTAAACACGCATCTCGTAGCAGTAACAATTCATTAATAAATTAGTTAATTATATCAATACAATAGTGCCATCATACAAATGACTTAATAAATAAATCAATCAAAGAAGTCATTTAAATCATATGTACATTTTTGTAGGAGCCATAATTTCAGTTCATATTTTAATTTGTTTAAAGGTAGCTCTCTAATATACTTTGGTATGCTATTATAATTTTTTATGGTCATAAAATTACATTTTTTTTTGGAACAGAGAGCTATTACGGATTGGTACTTTTAGCCTAATTGGATCTCTAGACATATATTTTCTATCATCATCATTTCTTGGAGAGAGATCTATATTATTCTTCACAAATACGCAGCATTCTAATATGTATAGAACAATAACAGTAAGTATTTTGTATTGTTTGAAATAAGGTTTACGCGTATCTAAAGGCCTGATTCCGCTAATGGCTCTAATGCATTTCTTTTGTGCTATAAGGATTCGATTTATTTCAGTGGTGTTGCCACATAATATTATACCATATTGTAATAGATATGCTACATATCCATAGTAAGCTTAGAGGCTTACCATCTTCCTAATATTTCTAAGAGCATAAACAAAACTGTGTGTTTGTGTTGTGAAACAAAAATGTGTCAGTTTAACCTGTTCCTCTTAGGATCGGATTTTTATATTGAAGAACACTGATAAATGATCGCACTCTAATTTATAAAAATAATGTCAACAGCCCGGCATTTTGAAAAAAAAATTATCTGCTCTACTTACTAGCCCATCTAAAGATCGAAATCTATCAATTTCACATGGACAATAATAACATTTTACCACTGTAAATTGATACATCTCAATCGGAAATGTAAATAAAAGATAATGTGTGTAATTCAATATTTTATTGAAGATTCACAATCCTAAGTTCGGTTTTGGCGGGAAAGGGGACAGCGCGGCGCGTGCTTGGCGCGTGCCGTGACAGATTGCGGCTATGTCTCTTTTATTTTTTTTATTTTAATTTCCACTAGGCCAAGTATTATCTGGTAATTACTACCATTTTAGTGTCGGATAATCCCAAAACTGATGCTCCTAAGAGTTTAAACACCGCAAAATCATACATTTAAGCATAAATATTAAATATTAATATACAGCGTTTTACACCGTACCTTTTACATTATTATCTTTATAATAATGTGAAATATTATCTTTGTATTGTAATAAGAACAGATACACATAAGATATGAACTTTCAACTTTAATGTATTATAGCAGGCCGTTTTTTTCAGTGTTCTATTAATATTTTACTTTTGCTCAACATTTCAGATGTCCGAAAAATGTAACTAATTCTTTTAACCATCGCTTTTTTGAAATTGAAATCCAAGGATCGCCTTGATTTTGAAAATCAAGTTACTATGTTAATTTAATAAAAATAATAAATAAAAAATAAATTAAATCTAGACAAAGGCATGCAAAGACAAAGGCTCCTTCCTGAGATTTGTTTATCTTTATATGTAGTTAATGTTATATGACTGGCTATAGAGAGTTAATTTTTTTTTACAGATTGTGTATTTCTGTTTCTGCTATGACCACAAAAAATAAAAACAACAAATTAAATATTTAAGGAGGCTCACATAATAACATTATCAGAGCTAAATTAAAATTAAAAGAACTCATTTTTGATTATCCGAGTTTTTATAATTTTGCCTTTATATGATCATTAAACCCTCTCTCCGTACCGAATTTCAGATCTCTGTGAACCAATCTATGTTTATAAACGTTGGTGGTTGTAATATTGTACTGTCGGAACCTTTATCCAGTGATGCCATATATTTGTATAAGTTAATTAAGTTTGGTTTAGATGTAAGAAATTGTTGAATTGTTATTTGGTGGCCTTACGAGGACGACATGGTCGCTTCTTTGTGAACCGAGTCCTTCATAAAGATTTAAAAAAAAAAGATCTCAAAAAAGATCTCTGTAAAGTAGTAGTTCCATTTTGGTGATCATGAGTGTCGAAAATGCGAAACTTTGCTATCGTTTAACTTTTTTTCGTTTCAGAACTAATGACCTGCAGACAAGAAATTTCGGATTTGAAGTATGTGTTGTGAGCCTCCTAGATGGTGAAAATTTTAGTTTTCTTCTATTATGAAGAGGTTCTCAAATAGGGGCTGGAAATGCGGCGAAATGCTTCCTGATCCATCCATCAAAGATGGTACGGCAGTGTCTGCTTCGCGCTCGAATTGACGATGCCACTGCCAGAGTACAGGGTAGGGTAGGAGTTGGAGCATAGGTCATTGCGCGTGCGGCATATATTCCGAAGTGGGAAAAACTGTATAGGTTACAATATTAGTATAGAGTACACTGTGAAAGTAGCAGCGCCTTTTTGTCCTTTGTTTCAAAAAGCGCCCTGGCGAAATGTCAGGCTTTCCCATACAAATAAAAAAAAAACGTCACAACCTTTCATAAATTTCGAGATACTGTTTTCATTCATTCAACAAAATATAACGTAGAGATTATTGTCTCTTTGCATTCAACCTTTATAAAAGAAAACAGGTTACAGCCGAGTGCCATATAAATAAATAGAAGAAAAGAGAACAGCATCTCAACATTTTTGTCGATCATGCTATTAGTATTAAGCGCTGACTATGCTATTAATACGGGCCTTAAACACCATAAATTATCATTAATTTTGTTACACTGTACAAATTAATGAGCTAATAAATTCGCGGGTTAAAGTCGCCGTCAAAGCTAATATAGTACATGCGAGCTTTGAAAGGAAAGTTCGTTTGAAAAGCTCGCAAAGTTTTAATTTGGCTCTGAAGCGAGGAAGCCCTAGAAGCCGCACAAATGCCAATCGATTTTGTCCGGGAGCGCACATTTTGGGAGCTTTTAACCGACATTTAAGTAAAGGAGGTGTTTCCATAACGGGCTCTGGCCCATCACACATTCCCACTACTGCATCTCCTGCATTGACAGCGGTATCCAACCACGAAAACCCTTTCATATGAACTCAGGGAGCCCGAGGGACTAGCTAAAGCTGTCTTGAACCCGCAACGAAATTAATCAGAAGAAGTAGATTTTGGCGGGACGTGAAGAAGTGATGTTGTGTTTTTGTATTTCTTCGCAAATATTGTGTTGTTTTGGGTTTTAATGCGTTATAGTGGTAGGATTAGTCATTAAATATTCGTTATCATGCACAAGTGTGGGCAAGTGATAAAACTTCAAGAAACGTGCTATTTTATGAATCCCTCCAAAACTCTATTCGAAATTTTAGTAAAGCGTCTATCACTTTACTAAATTGACTGACTTGACGCATTGACCGAGGTTTTACGTTGACTTGGACCAAACTTTAGACTTGACGATATTATGTAACGTAGCTAAAAATATTGTTAGAACAAGAAAGTTGATTTCCCGCCTTTACTTGACACTGGCCATGGTTATAAAGCCGTAGCGTCATAAAAAAAGAAGTAGGAGGAGGCTTCATAGTATATTCACCTGTCCACATTTATAGGGTTCCGTATTCAAATGGTAATAATACGGAATCCTAGTACTATAAGGTTTCGATAACTGTCCGACGGTTCACCTGTCCGTCTGTATCATCAGCTGTATCTCAAGACAATAGCATCTCACAATTAATTATAATCATATTATTAATCTAAGCGCTTTGTGTCCTCAATACGGCTCCTGTCTCCTCAATATGAGTGCGGTTAGGTTAGCCGCTATTAGGAATATGGGATGGGGCTCAGAAGGATTCGGCCCTCTGGTAAATGGTTTGGCACGAATGGGCCGTCTCAGCTAAAAAAATTACTCCCTCACAAAAAACTGACGTGAAACAGCGCGCTTGAAATGAGTTTCGTGAGTGCTATGTGATGTGATCTAGTAACACAAGTGAGAGCGGGGCTCTTGATTCGGAGGTCGTGGTTTCGATTTCCACGTGGGAAAAATGTTATCAAGTTTGGTTTGGACTCGGGAGTTGGGATCATGCATGTTGAACTCCTTACTGTCAGTCTAGTAAGGTCACGATCATGTGTCGAATAGGCATGTAAGAAGTCTATCCTGCGCCTGGAGACCTAGTCTCAAACGGCACGCTCAATTATTCGGACTCGATCGGATGCAATGGCGTAGCCTGGGGGAGGGGGGAAGGCGGCAGAACTTCACAGAAAATAATAAAGTATTCTAAATATTTGACCGTTTCGGTTTTCTAAAACAACCATCAATTCGGATCTATTAAAAAAAAAACACGGAATGTATAATTATTTAACCTATGATGAATTCTAGTAATTCCGTACCTATCTATGTGCGTAATTTCAAACTAAGATGACGGTTCCTGCCGAAAAAAATTTTAAATATTGCATCGCGATGTATGAAAAAAATCTCGCGAATAATATCAGCATATCAGCTTCAAGAATTGCCTTTGATATTAGTAAAAAATTAAAAAACCTGATTAAAAAGGTGGCGAAATACTGTCACCGATACCTACGCTACGCCAATGATCGGATGCTGCCGTTCTACTGTACCAATATCATTTCACAACTGTTAGGGTAAGATCGATTGTCCACCAACACCGTCAACCGAGAATGAAAATATTGTGGCCGGATAAAATGCAACTTTATGACATAGACTACAATGTCGCTAAAAAATTAAACTTATACCCTAGATCATAAAGTTGCATTTGATAGGGCTGAAATGATCTCGTTCTCGGTTGATGGTTTTGGTGGACAAACGGTATAAGGCGCAGAATTCCGATTCTCGGTCATAGACCAATTATTTCCTCTATGGTGTCGGTCGACCTCTCCGGTCCACGAGGCGACGAGTGCAACCATTTATACTTTCGCACTTCCTCGCTGTGTCTTGGCGAGAGTGTACAGCCTTCATAAAGTAAAAATATTGAGAAAATACCTCCCTTTTGGAAGTAGGTTTAAAAAGAATCGGCTCTAATTTCATAATTTTAATTTCCTGACTAAATGGTGGCCGCAACTCTTTTACGTCAAAATTCGTATGCTGCGTAGGAGCCATACATTTTTCCGGGATAGAAAGTACCCTATGTCCTTTCCTAAATGTATCTCCGTACAAAATTTTAGCATAATCAGTCCAACAATGGTTTGAGCGTGAAGTGATAACAGGCAGATTTGCATTTTTTATATTAAAAGTGTGGACGTATGGATGGATCCTAATGTTTTGCGCGAACATAAATAACATACAAGTTTCTAATTTTGAGCGCCCAAAGGAATTTAATCTAACAGTTGCTAAACCACGTTGAACCTTGCATTTGCGTTGTCATATCACTCGCATGGTGTTGGTATGTTGAACCATAGAGGAATGGTTGAACGTAGAAATTTTCAAACCTTCAACTCCATCTATCAGAAGCATACTGTACTACGAAATATAATAATTCCTGTAAAAAATACACTGAATAAAGATAATTTTTACAAATTTTGGGGGCTATCCAATTTTGATTTTGATTCATCACAAAATATTTTGTGAAATCGCAAGACACGTCACAAGTGTCAATGTTTTTTTTTTGAACGGCAACACTGGTGGCCTGAAAAAATCAATTAGGCAACATCAAGCCCAAATGTCAAATTTTATTGTCGAAAAATTTCAGTCATATTTTCTATTATCATTTTTGTGAAAAAGTAAAAAGGAAAACCTCAAAAAATACTGTTAAATGTCAGTGCTGTTATTGTAAACAAATTCGCATAAATGAATCATGTCGCTGAGATCGAAAGTGCTGGCACTGGTGGAGGTGTTACTTCGTGTTCCCCCCTTGTTTGTGCTGGATGAGCTGCTCAAGATCAGTTTGGGTCTGCCTGTGTCCACGGGGGACGACGTTCCATTTTCAAACATTACTATAGACGTGGACGTGGCGGACCCAGAAAATTATTACGACTCTCATTTCTATAACGCGTTCTTTCTAACGCTGCTCAAATTCTTCTGCTGCTGCTTAGGTATGTATCCCACCATTTTTATTTGTATCACACGTTTCCTCAACACACATGTTAACAGAATAAATGTTGCCTAAATATGGTACAGTAACATTAAGTTGGTTAAGCAATAGTTGCCTTGAATTGCCTTCTAAATTTAAACCAATCAGATATGCTTAAGAACTCGATGGTGTTTAGAATCAAATTTAGTGCTGAAGCTAAAAACTGAAATGCTATCCCCATTACATTAAGAGCATTGTTTTATGCATAATTTATCTAATGTCTGGTTAATATGTTTTAAGTAGGTAACTAAATTTTAACTTAAATTTAAGTTAATTATTGCATGTAAACACAAAATTTAGTAGACTTGCTACTAAATTATGTGTGTACAAGTTAAATGACTTAAAATTAAGTTACTTATCTACTTAAAACATGTAAACCAGTCATAAGCATATTCATCTACACATAAGTAAATTAATATGGTTTTTATTAACCGTTCAACAATGTCAAAATGACTATAAATATTTACAAAGATACACTTATAATCAGAATACAAAACTTTAAGTGTAACACATGTTAAAAAATTATTTTATTATAAAAAAATGAATTATAACAAGATAATAATGTTATACTATTCTTAATGTGTTATAATTCTTGTGTGCGTGTAACTAAATCTACATTAAACTAATTATTCTATTTAGCTTATTAACACAGGATGTTTGTTATCAACATAAAAAATAAAAATACTCTGGTGTCTTCTAGAATGTAAACAAAAGTCTGAAATGTTACTATTCTTGTAATTTTACTTGGTCCTAGTTTAGTAGTTCTAGGGTTATGCTTTTACCAAACAGGATCATATTACTAAGACTTCGATGTCTGTCTCCAGGCTGTATCGCAAGAATGGTAAAAGCTAGAGACTTGAAATTATTAAATTTTCTATATACCTGTTGCTGCTATAACAACAAATACTAAAACCAAAATAAATTTAATATACAAAAGGAGCTCCCATACAACAATAATGATTTTTTGCTATTATCTGCTCAATATATAATGACAATAGGTAGGCACTTGAAATTTTTACAAAATAACTACTTGCATTTATACTTTACTAATCAATAATGAAATTTGAATAAAATTAATAATTAAGGTGGTCTTTCATACAAAAAATTCAATTTTTGCTTTTTTGTGTATTGCATACGGTACGGTACCTTTGTGCGCAAGTGCAAACTCGTATATGGCTTGTTTTTTTAAATTAATACAAAGGTATAGGAAACACAATGGCTTATTTACTTGGTCAATTGAAAAGTTTTTGTTAATATTGTTTTTATTTATTTATTCCAAATTGTTTATTTTACAGTGGTGAGTCTTAAATATAATCCCTTAGTTTGGTGTGCCTGTTGAAAAAGCAGCACTTTCTATTATTTTCTATCCTGTGTCAACTTGACAAGACAAATAAATAAATAAATAAAGAGTTACACACTCTTGTCCAGTAACTGGGTCCAGCAGTTAGCTTAATCTCGTGTTCCTATATCATGGTGGGTCTACCTATTGTCCTTTCGTCATCTGTTGGGTACTACGTAACTATGACTCCACTTTTATTCTTTGGATTTGCTTCCTTTAAGAATTTTATCAAAATAAATGTAAATGAAGTGTACAAATTACCTATTTAGTGGTCATTACTCAGTGTATTGTTTTAATTCTAAAATGAATGGTTGTTATCAATAACACTTAAACACCTTTCTAGCTTGAGTACATGACATGCAAAACGGAAACTGATTATGGACATTAATATTTATTAAAAAAATATATTTCAGGTATATATCCATAATGAATAAAAAAATTAAAACATGTTTGTATATGATCAAAAATAAAAAAAAATGACACTGTAAAAGGGGTGTCATAAAATTAGTTTTTGTTCTGGTTCATGTTCATTAAGATATGAGTGTAAGCAACTTTATTACTGCCGTCATATGAAAGTTGCTGCCTCTCTAGGCCTAAGGAGTCTTGGGATTAGTCATTTGGAGTCTGGTTTTTTTGTTGCATAAGAATCAACAGGGATCAAGGACGTAGGACCAAAGATGGCCAAATTAAAGTGGGAATGGGCTGGTCACGTTAGCCGTATGCATTCCGACCGCTGGGCAAATATATCGACTGAGTGGGTACCAGAGCCGGCCTCTGGTCAAACTCAACCGTGGCTGGCCAAAACTACTAATCTCTTGAGATTGGCAGTTTTGTGTGTTTTTTTTAAATAATGACTATCTTAAAAAATATCTAAAGCTATTAGAAAAAAATAGGTATTGTAAGATGAACATTTATTTTTAAGTTTTCATATTAGTAGTATTCATGTACCTGTATGCAATTTTAATTTTATTAACACACAGTGAGGTTGTGCATAACTATTGTAACAAATCATATAAAATCAATTCAATTTCGCTAATCTCGCGAGATCTCCTATTTTTACACGACTGCGTCAGAAGGAGGGTTATGTTTTTTGAGAGTTCTGCAGTCTAAACGTATTGATGGACTTTAACGTATGAGGTATCGTTACAGGGCAAGTAAAACTGGGCACATTAAAACTCAAAATGGGTGAATTGAAGTCAAAATTGTGAGGTTCAAGATTTTTTTCCGCCTATTTAGGTCGAGTAGGGTATCAAAATAAAGGGCTTTAAATTACCATTCGAATAATATACATAACTTGATGTTTAAATTGCAATGGTTCCCGCAGTCAGATTTTTAGTTTTTGGACTTGTTTTCCCGCGAGATTGATTTCACTCAGAAAAGACGAGATCTAGCGAAAACTTTACATTATCCGGCCTAGGCAGTACTCACAAGCATAAATTTAAACTCTATTTATTTACAGCTTACTTAAAAGGGTTACTCTAATTAAATTTATGGTAAACATAGTAAAAACTGAATTAAATATTTAAAGTGGTTTTCTAATTGAATCCAACAGTGACTTTGCAACTTTCAAATATCGTTGTCACCAAATATGTAGTTTGTTTTTTTTTTTCACGACTTAGAGGTCAACATAATATGTCTCGACATCCGGGAATTGCCTGCGGGACCCAACAGGTGCCCCTGCGGGACCCAACAGGTGGCCTAGAAGAGCTGCTGCTGAATACTTAATGTAACAGTCTTGAAAAACTATAACTAAGTGTGTAGTTTAGAATTATGTATACCGACATTACCGACACCTCCCCAATAGTATCCTGGCTAAGTCCAGTAGTTCCGGAGATTAGCGCGTACAAACAGATAAACAGACAACTTTTTTTTCGTAGATTTGTGTTCTATTACTGTTCCTAAGCCATTTGTTTGCCATTTGCCATTGATTATTACAAACTAATTTTACTGTTTTATTATATGTATAGATAAATGTTGTGGAACGAATCGTCCACTGTCAAAGTCAATGAGGACTTGACTCTGGCTTGACTTCGATTCGTTTGGTTGATTCTGAATTAAGCTGAAAACAAACTGATCGGACGCGGCTGACAGGCCGTACCAAAACGTTCGAGACTGACGTCAGACGCGACTGACAGCACATACAAAACGTCCGCGACTTACGCCTAATAGTTTGCACACTTCAATGTACAATTATCTAGACCGCGGCTGTCAGTCTCATGACGCATCAGATCTGTATGTTTTCGCTTACAGTTCGTTCAGGCTTCGACACTCTCAAAGATAATCCTTAAAGTTTTTAATGACAAACCTAGTGTTTTTTTAAAGACAAAACTTGTCATAACCATAAAGAATGGTATTGGCAGGTCTCCACTTGTGAGACATTTGCTGTCATGTGAATCTGCATTGCGTTTTGGCAACTTTCATTGTTAGGTAACCGATGTATGGGATTGTATTAAAAGATTATTAGTCATAAAACTGTCCAAGTGCGAGTTGGACTCGCGCACGAAGGGTTACGTACTAGTAAGAGCTAAAAATTTGGAAAACGTTTTTTTTAAGTTAAACAGATTTTAATGCTCACCCAGCTAAGGCTAAGTTAAACCCGGTCTCGATGACCGGGTTTAACAGAAAGTCGCCGGGAAAACCCGGATTTTGGGGATCCCAAAAAAACCTAGATTTGAAAAATGTAAAACCGGCTTTATCAAGCTTTCGGGTTTTTTTATCTTTTACGATACTTATATGCTTAAAAATATTTTTTCTTTTATTAAAATATCGTTAATAAGAGTTTTTTTTGATAGTTACAACTTTCTTAAGTACTTTTTTAATTAAAAAATATTTTGAATTGCGTTTATGGGTATTCTTTAATTTGATTTTTTTTAATTGATATATTGTTTGTATCTGACTGATATTGAAATGAGCATTAAACTGACTGATTGTTAAAATTGTGATAAATATTTTGAGCAACGACAGTAAAATGTGATTAAAAAAACTTTTTTATTTAAACCATTTTTTTTATTTTCTCATTTATTACACTAAGTACTGCAGTTGCAGAAAAACTATATGTTATAAAATATTATAGTACTGTTAATTTAAAAAAAAAACCGAAAAAGCTCGAAAGACCTGGGTACGTTGTTCGTAGAGTCTACATCCTAAGGATGCCCCGGTGTTGGGGCGAAACGCGCGTCGAGGTTCTCAACTCGCATTTTTACTTACAGGTTGAGGTTAATTTCGCGGAATATTGCTAAAAATCTTAATTTACTAAACTTAAAATTGTCATCTACAAACAATCAGCAATAGTGATAGTGATAAACTCGTGTTCAATTACTAAAGTACAAAGGAACTATTTTGTATCAAAATCCACGCTAAAAGCACAGAATAGGAAAAAGAAATTTTGTTGTACATAATAGCCCTGCCGCTTATAATTTTTCGGGTTCTTCACCCCAAGGGATTTCACTTTTACTTAAAATAGTCACCTTTAGACTCAAATCGCAGAAGACGGCTCAACAGGAAATCTGACATAAGTAGGTTTCACGAATTTCATTAAATTTGCATCCCGCCTCAGCTTCTGTCCGAAACAAACTCGTGCCAATAGGGAATATGCATGACTTTTTTATATTTAATTAAATAAATCTTACGTTATTGAAAAACGATGTAGTTCGATGATCAGTTTTTTGATAAAATTTAAAACAACAAAGTTACAAGACTTTAAAGTAGTCAGAAAGAGAGATCCGATATTAATTGTGACGTCAAATTCCATAAGCTCCATACAAAGTTCATACTAAATTACGTTTTAAGAGAAAGAGATGGGTAGAGAACTTATATCGCTAATATCTTAGTTTTTTATCAACAGAATTCAGAGTTTTTTTGTCATTCTGTATATCTTTTAACCCACTATCGTAATAATTTGCATTGAATAAATTTCGTTTTACACGCATATTCCCTATTTTGGGGACTCCCAATGTTATATGATATGTTACACGCTTAACTGGTGTCTTGACTGTTAGTGATGACACGAGGTTAGGTTAAGATGTTATCGCCTCATCATCAACACCATTAGGTGATGCTCCGTCGGTTTCCGGTTTCAACATCGGGTGAAAAGGAATCCATGTATGAATACTATTCTTTATTATTAATATTGAATTTGAATTAGAGAAAATGTGTCTGTCTGTTACCTCTTCACGCCCAAACCACTGAACAGATTTTGCTGAAATTTGTTATGGAGGTACTTCGAGTTCCGGGAGAACATAGGATAAGTACTTTTAATCCCGGAGAAATGTACGGTTCCCTCGCGATGAACAAATTTTGGCACAACGAAGTTGCAGGCATTATCAAATAGTACTCATACAGATTGATTTTCCAATTAATATCTTCATAGATTTGGCTAATAAGTTCTCATACATAGCGTTGGAAATTGTAATGAATATGCACACGATGTTATCGATCACCCGTCGGCTCTGTGGCCAAGATGAGGATAACAGCGAGGCTTAGTCACGTCATACAATGTTTGAACACGGGGCCATAATAATATGTTTGTAAACAACTCGGCGACGTCACAAAATTTCGCTGCGAATGCTTGAATTGATTATTACCGAAGTGGCGAAACGGGTCGAACGTATGTTTTTGACATTTAGAATACGGTCTCTGTCAACAATCTAATCGGCTTTACTGAGAAGTTGTAAAATTTAATACTCGATAAAATGCAACCTTGAGGACCGCGCTCAAGTCGCAGCCGATAGCGTTTTATCTGGCGGATAGTGCTTCAGACATAGTGTCAATGAGTCTACTATAATCATGAGATTCATAAAACATATAATTCCACCAATTAGAGCATATCATGAGGATAATTTGACGTTAATTTGAGAACCGCTGAAACTGATGCAATTAAAATTTTGTAGCCACTTTTCAAACATACATTTCATCAACAGTATATCCATACATTCAACTAAGATGTTATAGAAAATCCTTATGCTTTCTATCTAGTCACGGTATTATTAAAAATTTAATTGTAGTGACGCCCACAGCTCCGTTGACGACGATAACGCCCACACGCCCAAAATTCGCTTATCGCACACGATTCGTACAATTTTTCCTGCAATAAAAGGTATGCTATGTTCTTTCCCGGAACTCTTAAGTCGTAAGCAATTTCAGTTCAGCGGTTTGAGCGTATTACAGACAGACAGACGCACTTTCGTATTTATATTATTAAAAGTATTGATATGGAATAATACTATTACAATTGACGTACAAAAAAACCTATCGTATAAAGTAAAAACTGGCAACTGAACTCGCAGATGACGAGAGCGTGTTTTGCGGGCGTTTTTATTGTGCGCCTTTTGTGCGAAAGCTGCGGACGGTGACTGGAAAATTTTCCTAATTAACTACCTTATAGGGAAACTGCTTTGTGTTGTAACAAAAACACCACTATATTTCGGTCACGTTTTATTTAACGGTGGGCAAAACCCACTATGTAGATTATAAACGATCTTGAAACACACTTATCTCATAGGAACTCTTTTTTTACACTTTGTTTTTGTTATTACTTTGTCAATAGTTTGTATTATCTATGTTGTGAAAAAAAAAATGGTTCAAACCTCAAATGGTTGATTTATTTTTTACCCGACTGCGTCAGAAGGAGGGTTATGTTTTTCGAGAGTATGTATGTACAATTGTTTGGCACGCTCTGCAGCCTAAACGGCTTGATGGACTTTAATTATTAACGTATGAGATATCGTTAGATTCGTCTTGATAGCGCGAGTGACACTGGGTACATATATTAAAAAATAAAAATGGCGGATGTTAAAGTCGAAACTGTATGGTTTCTAAAAACCTTTTCCGCCCATTCAGGTCGAGTAGGTTAAAGCTGTCGACTGTATGACAAAACGCGAATGAATTGCGCAGCATCCACGCATGGATATAGGAGCGTATGCGCCCCGGGATTCTGTAGCTCCCGTCATGTTAGGGCCCCAACGGCCTAGGGGCGCCCTTCGTAGCCTCTCGCCCCGGGCTAGAGCCCTTCCGGCTCTAGAGTGAATACACCGTACACGTATACATATCAACTTTCCTGTCAGTTCGTAGAAATCGAAAAAAAACATACAATTTCTGATACATTTTCTATCTTCGTATTTCTAACGTCGTGTCTCTGTTCTTCCAGTGGTGGTCTTTCTAACTTCTTGTACTACGTGGCCCTGCCGGCGGACGTGCCGTCCAAGCTGAGCTACCAGCGCGACTCCAGCCCGGAGTCGGAACCCGAGGCCAAGATGAGGAAGCCGCTGCTCAGCTCTCAGTCCTTCTGCATGGATGAACCCAGAAAGGTACAGATAGTTCTACTCAGTAATGCGCGCGGTTCAGGCACGAGGCATTTGGTTACTTCGCTCTAAAAATTCATGCCAATCTTTTAAAATGTGAAAGTGTCCTTCCGTACAAACAGACAGAGTTCTGTCTGTTACCTCTTCACGCTCAAACCTCTGAACCGATTTTGTTGAATTTGTTATAGAGCTACTTTGAATCCTAAGGAAGGACGTAGGACATTTTTTATCTAATATGATAAAAAAAAATTGGATCCAGGGAGCTGCGGGCATCATCAAGTCTAATATATATCATCCACAATGGACGCAAAATGCCTGTTGTAATGTCATTATTGTCTACTATGGGTATACTCAAGAAGCTGACTTGACATAATATAAACCCGCTGTGACTTGCCCAAATTGTTAGAAACTGAATCTTCATTCATTGTAAACGGTTAATACGTACGTATCACATTTTGACCGTGATCCATGAATCTACACAGATAACTCAATTTGATATAGGATTATGTATGCATGCGTAATGTTTATTAAATACTCACTAAATACATTCATATGAGCGAGAAAGGAACATGCTAATTTTATGAGTGCGAAAGAGGGTTAGTCGATATTTTATTACTGTTTACAGATAAACTTGTATATTATGTTGTAGTTGCGTTGTATTACTAAAGTGAGATCATTGATATACTTTACAGTTTTCATGAAATTAGTGAAATATCATATTGTTTAAACAAAAGAATGTTTTCATTTTAGAAATATTTTGTCTATATTTTACAATAACGCTATTTATATCTATACTAAATACTAATATTGTGAATAAGAAAGTGTGCGTTTTCCTTCCTTCGTGACCGAAATTAATGGGTTCGATTTTGGCATAGACCTTGTTAAAAAGAGACAGTAACATGGTTACTTTTGCTGTGGTTCTTAGAAGAATATCATGTTTAGGAAATATTGTTATTTTCATATCCAATTCCCTTCGTACTTGTGTCCAACTCACACTTGTCAATCTGTGATAATGAAGCAATCTAACGGTGAAAGAATTTTTCATAGTCGGATCGGTAGTTTTTGGGTTTATTTGTAACAAACATACAGAAATAAAAATCTTTTCTCTCTATTAACTTTGTAAGGCCCATAATTATAGTCACAGCTTAACACTAAGTGCACGATCAAAAAATTTTGAGATGCTGTCTCCATTAATAAAGGTTTTTTTTATGAATGAAAACAGCATCTCAAAATTTTCCGATGACATTTTTAATAAGTGCTGACTGATAATTGAAGAAATAAGTGGAAAAAGCGGATAACTAACATTTTACAACTTTCGAGTATATACTGCGTTCTTCCTATAAAATTGCAATAAATCTTGTAACTTACCAACTCCGTTATCTAGCTAGTGTATATAATATACTCGTATGCTATACATCAAACCCACATTATTTTAATTTTAAATCATTTTCTGGTCTTAAAGCGTTCACTTACTTTAGATTTTTAATGTTAGTTACCTGTTTCTTCCACTTATAAGACATAAGTTACGTACCTAAGTGTTAACCTCTGACTATAATTACGGGCCTAGATGTCACGGTGAACTATCATTTCTCAACACTTCAATTAGCCGAATCGTTTTAGCCGTTCACGATTTTCAGATATAACAAAATTAATTAGAATTAGCAATTAAAATAATTTTTCATAAGGCTTGATATAATTTGTATCAGTATAAGGAGTTATCTATAACATGCGTATCAAGCAGTTTCCTACTACCAAGTATAGCCGTATTCTGTTCATCAATTGTCATGTAGCTCTTATTTATTGCCAAATTATCGATGTGTCGCGTATGAATTTTCCATTGGCCTATATCCGCGCGATAGCACGTCACACGCTATCTGTCGGACTGCGTAAACACAAGTAATCTGTCCGTTATCGTTGTCAAAGAATCCTCTTTTGTTCTGCGGGCTTACATCACTGCGAGGTGACTTACCGATCCTCGCGGTACGTCAATCCATATACTAATATTACAAATGTGAAAGAAGCTTTTGTTTTTGCGCCTAAACCACTTTACCCATGTTGATAAAAATCGTGGAAGTACTTTGAGACTCGGGACTATTTTTTAGCCCGGAAAAATGTGTGGTTCCCGCGCGAAATTAGTAAACAGAGTTGTGGGCATCTAGTAACTCAGATAAAATGCCATTGACGATAAACACCAAGCCAGTATGGTTTTTTTTTCAGTTTTATATACTCGTATATATACATATGGTAAGCCGGCAATTTATTTAGATCTTTGTCTATCACGATCGCGTCCCGCTTACATCGGAAAGCTACCTTTGAATGGCTTGATGTTTCGTAACGTAGATATCTATGGTTTGTAACAAAGGCCGTGTGCGGTAGCGTTTTTTGACGCATGCGTAGTGAAATTTTATATATCGCAGACTACAATTTTTTGTCCAAAGTCTATCGTGTTTGGCCACAAAATAAATAACAGTATTAGGTTGTACTGCTATGTGCTAGTTTTTGCCATTACTCGCTGTTCGCTGTGTTAAACCAGCAATGCCTGTACTGGCAACATCGGTTTTATATCATTTCCCAGGACATAGAGTTCTTGCGGATTTAGCTGCTACTTTCTCACAGTATACGTATTATAAGGCACATTTTTTAACAACTAAAATATTTAAAACAAACAAACAGTAGTATCTCTATACCCTTTAAAAACGTTTTTGCCACTTTCTCTCTATATAAAAAAAACTCCCCACAACATCTGCATACTTCACAGCACTTTGTATAATCCTCTCTCCTCGATACTTTTTTGACAGCTTCAATTTGTCTCGTTCTTATTTGTTTGTTTTTTAAAACCGTGTATTTGAATGGCAAAGGTTCTTGTGACGTGTGGTGTTCGGCCGTGGTGCGATAAGGGGTCGAGCGCTGCGCCGGTTATATCCAGACGTGCTGATAGTCAACAATAAACGTCCGTGAGCCTTGTCCTCGTACGTTTTTAAATGTTCCTATTGTTTAAAGGAATTGAACAGTCATCTTGTCTTAGGGCTTATCTACAGGTTTCGTCTGTATCATACCAACCGAGAGAGCAAGCAAATCTTTCTGATGCTAAGTTTTATATACGTTTTCTTATAGTTTGGGTTAGCCTTAGGAATAATCTAATATTATAGTCAAAATGTGTCAATTATTGCAAACTTTTTGGGGGATTATGTAGGGAGAATCTGTCAAAAAAGTTGTGAATAGCCAATCCGACACTAAGCAGGAAGCGGTGAAACAGGCCCTTAAACCAGACCGCCCGTTTGCTCTGTAGCGCCGACATTAATTTCGCACGGGAAAAGTTCAATATGCAGGATAAAGTTATAACACGGTCACGGAAATTTAAAAAAAAAAGGTAACAAAATGTCCAAAAAGATCAACAGAAAACTAGCTAAAATACCGATACAGATACAATGTACCCATTAGCCAGTTTCCTGTTGCTGTTTTTGGACATTTAATGGCATTCTACACGGCGTGAACAAACATCAGGCAAAGGTGATGATGCAATGCATTTTCAATCTTACGCCAAGAACTGAAGGTGCATTTTTGATATTAATGTTGTAAATGGTCGTGTTTGACAAACCTTGATGTCGATGCACTCCAAATTGCACCCTCAGTTCATGGCGTAAGATTGAATTGAGAGTGCATCTTAGATATTAATGTTGTAAATGGTGTCCATC
>JAOTAV010026700.1:0-21230 GCA_026546445.1 Cyclargus thomasi
AAGATGGACAGACATCGAAGTTTTAGTAACAGGGTCCCGTTTTTACTCTTTGTGTGTGGAACCCTAAAGTCGATAATTTTAATTAACTAACATAATATTAACTTACCACTATTTAACATTTATATCTATTATCGCGCGGAAAGCGTACATTTTTCCGGGATAAAAAGTATCCTATGGCCTTCCCTGGCACTCAAAGTATCTCCTTTCAGCGAAATCGCTTCAACGGTTTGGGCGTGAAGAAGACAGATAGACACACAGACGCACTTTCGCATTTATAATTTTTGTCGATAATACCTGCGAATCCTGTTCAGCAATCGGCACTTCAACTTCCATACTCTTGATGATGGCGGCCATCCGCTCCAGCGACAGGGAGAAGCCTACCGAGGTACACCGCAACTCCGTATTGTCGTTCTCAGCACGAGCCACCCTCCAGAACTCTTGGACTAGATTATCGTACCTGCAAAAAATGAGCCTTACACGTACTCTCCTTCATTAAGCTAACGAGCAAACTGGGTTTTGATAGAAAGCACCAAAACATCGCAGTTTACTTGAATGTACACTTTTGCAATGTCTTTAATATTTAAAGAGGATAAATTGTTAAAAAAATTATTTACTTAAAAGTGGCAATTTACATAACTTCGTTAAAACTACGCCTTATAGAAATGATCCATCATGATCGGACAAACAAGGTCTAAATAGGACTTTAAATTTATTCATGTAATAAAAAAACATTTTCCAGTTCAATAAACAATCAATTTTCAGGACAACCTTTCAATGACTTGATCGATTCAATTTTGTACTATGATGAATTTAAAATCAAATGTTGTATGATTTAAAGTTTGATGAAAACTTTTTTATTCAACATTATTTCCTAAATGTACCTTCCACCAACAGCGATGAGATCCTTCGACCTGTGTTTGGGTGTGGGTCGCGAGTCGCTGCGCACCACCAACATCTGCCAGAACACACCACTGTGCTGCGTCGCGTTGTACGCCAGAAGCGGCGCTATCGTTATTGGACACTGGAATATTTTTAAATAAACTTTATATGAAGTAGGGCGCACTAGTGACTTTCGTCAACGTGACTTTCTGTTTTATGTCGCCGTGCCTATGAAATATCCCGCGTTCGAGTGCACGCACCACCATAGTAATTATAATTTAGCTTTGTTACTGCACTCTGCTGACATTATTACGTTTTGTTGTGGACCCCCCAACCTATTAGAAATTTCAGATAGGAATCAGGGTGGGCGTCCGAATTCATGCGATGTACAACGTTTAAGAATTTCTGGATATGCAGATGTCGCCCATTATTTATGGTATATATACGTACTGTTTGCGTCGTGTACGCACTATTTACGTACGCATACTTAACTCTACCTACTACTAAGTACTACTTACCGTACAACCAAGCGCTCTAGCCGCAGTCGAGACATTCTGTAACTGCCTCAAAGCCCGCTCCTGTGCGGCCGCGCGGCGCGTACGCAGTGGGTGTAGTAACGCACGTGCTGCTTCGGGCACGACGTCCGCTTCCATTAGTCGTAGTAGGTTAGCCGCGTCGCGATCGGGCAGGCAGAGCGTCGCTAAGTGCGTTTGCAGCTGGAGTTGGGTTATGCGTCCTGTATGACGTCATAGTTCAGTTAAGGAAGATATAGAAGACAGGTGGAATGAGCAAAGAAATCTGTTTTAACATTTTCGTTATCAAAATTTTCGTTATCAACTCAGGCCGAGTTGATAAAGAAAATTTTATAATATTCAACTTTTTTCCGGAAATCGTTACGGATCTATTAAACTATAGTAATATACTAAATCGTCAATAAACTCTTGCCTAAACGCTAAGGGTTAGGCGTTTAGGTGGAACGCTGAGGCGGCAGAAAATATATACGTTTTTAATATGAATATACATCATGAATACATACAAACAGTGCTAAAATAGCTTTGTTTTTAACTATATCGTAGTTAGAACTATCGAATATCGATAACCCGATATTCTTTTTTTGTTTGGCAATAGAAAAAGTGGTGACATAACTTACCCAAACTTACGTCGACTAATACAGGATATAAGCCAGCGTGTTTGTCCTGAGGCACGCCACACGCAATCAATAAAGTCTTTAGGAGATCCGTATGATTAATTTGAATGGTCACTTTCAACGAACTTGCCATAGCCACTCGACTCGCTACCACTAGCAGCTCCGCGTCTGGCCAAAAGGAATCTGAAAATAAGGCAAGACTAAGTCCACACTAAAAGGCTATTAAACTTAGGGCCTATTTCACCGGTTACATATAGTCTATCGACAACTTTATTTGACAGATGTTGTATGGGGAATCTTTCAAAACAACCCTTAAATGAGTTACATTTATGATGTAACTTTGAAGACTTTTCTAAGCATCATGGAAACAAATATTGATAATATTTTGGATTAAGGAATTTGGACGCTCGGCTGTAGCGCACTCCATTAATGTGATTTGTTGTCACAATATAGACCGTGTTCGGTAGCGTTTTAGACGCATCCGCTGTGAAATTTTATACTGCGCAGACTTAAATTTTTGCGACGTTGTCATGACAGCGCATGCGTATAGGAGATTTTGCGCGCGCGCATGCACCCATTCAAAAACGCTAGCGAACATGACAATAATATCCCAAATTTCTGTTAAGTTTTTGTATCGTATTTGACAGTTGTGTCGGAATTTTCAGATAAGAATATCGAATAATTTGCGGCCGAGGTCAAGCGTCATTGCTCGATCCTTATAGATAACAAGAAGGCATTCTTCTCTCACCAGTTCTCGGTGCGACGATATCGAAGGCGCACTCGATGATCTCCCTGGGATGGAAGCCGCTCGCGGACCGCTCCGTCTCGCGGTACACGCGCTCTACCACGTAACGGCGCATGTACTTCGTCGCCGTGTACGCTATATACCTGAATAATAATAAAAAATTAACAACAAAATATAAATTATAGCTAAAGTAATAAATCAATTTTATCTTTTAATTAGAGTAATAGTATAATAAAGAAAACCCTTCAAAATGCGTCTCAGGAAACGCAATTAAGTTCACGTGGCTTGTTTTTTTTTTCGTATTATCGCGGTGCGTGGCGAGGAATTTTATTTTGGAAATTAATAATGGAATCGCTGTATTTACATTTGCTTTTACATACACACGTTAAACGCAGTGCTTTCCTGGCATTGGATTTCCGACGGAATAACAGCTAACGGATGTGTGGACGCAAGATAAGCTGCTTGCATACGCACTTTGCGTACACGTGTACCTAAAGCGAATATGGAGTTTATGTGCTTACTTTTTCATCATTGTCTTTTACAAACATTCGTATTGTGTAAATAAAGCTGATTTAATAAAATAAAAAATACCTCGCGAACGGTAATCTCAGATCATGAGGCAGATGACACACGTATCCTGAAAACGTCATAAGTCGCACGGCGTTCGGGTACTGGTCCCAGCGGTCCGCGCGGGGCATCAGCAGCGGCGGTGAAAACTCCTTAGCACCGTGACTTTTGAACACCTGAATATATAAACATTATATTTTTATTATACTAGGTATTTTTCTACGGCTTTGTCTGCGTGGAAGTGACTTATCCCACGGGAGTATTTAATTGGAATAGAAAGTATAGTATATTTTAAGACATCTATATACGCGAATGTATATACCATACGTTATATACAGAGCCCTTCGCGTATTTAGAACCTCAGTCTATTTTTGTACACAATCTTCATAATTTTGAAGTCGGTACCAGTCCAAATTAGGATAGTTCGTCCTAGAACTCATGACGATGGTATCTTCAAAATGATGAAGATTGTATACATAAATAAGTTGTGGTTGGTATGGTTTAACCGAATGCTGAAAAAGTCACAATTAATGAATAAATGAAGACATAAGTGGAAGAAGCGATTAGCTAACACTTTAAAACCTTCGGGTAAATGCTTATTTTTTCAAAGAGGAGGTTTCTTAATTCAACCGTATATATTTTCTTTTTTGATAAATATTGTAATTTTGCGATTTAATTATCTAGCTTGTCTATCAAGCTATACATCATAATATGCACATTTTTTAATTTTCAATCGATATCCGATTCCAACGCGTCAATTTAAGACAAAATCTGTCAGTTTTCAAAATGTTAGTTACCCTCTTCATCCACTTATGTCTTAAAATGTTATTCAATACTTTTTAGTTTGTTTATTATAATTTTTGTTTTCATTTTAATCTTGTTAAAAATGGCAATAATCCCTGAAAAATATATGATCCCTACTATATGAATTAGCACAACATAGTTGCAGGCATCATCTCTTTAAAATAAATCCTGACCTCTATAACAGCATCCTTGATAGCAACGATAGCGTCCATGGGCTTCGATCTCGCCGCACTGTGGTACAGGAAGTCCTCTGCGGCCGACGGCTTCTGGTCCAAGCAGGCCGCCACCAGTCTCTGGTACGGCCTGGAGCCCCGCTGACTTAGTGTATGCTGTAGCAGACCGGCCAACGCCCCCTCGGGAACAGCTCTGGGCACGTGCGAACTGCTTAGTAGTTCTGCACTCGTGGGCCGAGCGGACGGGTCATGGTCGAGCAGCCATCTGAAAGAGAAAGTAATATATAAATATATTTGTGGGTTAAACAAGCAATTGCTCGACAAAAGAAGTACCACGGCTTTACAGAAAACTGGCGTGAAACGGCGCTTGCCTTGCGCTTGTGTCGTGAATATACCGTACCGAGTAGTAGGTCCAATTCCCTACCCCTATTCCATTTCTCTATTCCCACCAATATAATACCTATATGATAATATGATTAATTTCTAAATTCAAATCCAAAGTCTTTTACCTTAGTACATGTATCTGCTTGGAATTCTCATCCTTGACGAAGTCCTCGGGCATTACGATCTCCTTCTTCCGCAGGTTCATGAGAACCGTGCATCTTTCCGTGCCCGTGTCAAACGGCTGATGGAACATCTCGAAGAGTATGATGCCGAGGGAATAGATATCGACTTTCTGGTTGTACATCACTTTTGTCGTTGATTGTTGCAGCTCCGGCGCTACGTATAGGGTTGTGCCGACCTGAAAATATATCGGTAGATAGGAATAATTCTTTTGTTTGGTTTACTTATTATACTTAATTGAAGACATAAGTGGAAGAAGCAGATAACTAACATTAAAAAAAAACTGCCGGATCTTTGCGTAAAAAAAGACGCGTTAAGACTCGAGAAACTATTTGAAATTAAAATAATGTGTATTCGATGTGTAGCTAGATACACTGGCTGCGATTAGCTAGACAATGGAGTAGGTAAGTTACAAGATTTGTAAAAATAAAAAAAAAATAAGTATTTACCTCGAGGTTGCAAAATGTTAGTTACCCACCTCTTCCACTTAGTCTTCAACTATCACTAAGATATCATAAATGCCAGCAACGCACCTTCAACTCTTCTATTGCGAGTGTCTATGGGCAACGGTATTTACTTTTCATCAGGTAGTCCGTTTGCTCGTTTTGCTACTTATTTTATGAACAAAAAAGTGTTTTTGTTGTGATAAACTGAGTTCCTATCAATTGACTTTAATTATCGCTTCTTCATAGAATTGTGGAATAAAAAAGTACGGAATAAACGTTTGTCGTTCGATGATATGCAGTCGACAGCTAATGTCATGTCAATTTCATAAGATTTTTTTTCTATGGACGCTTCACACCACGTCAGCCTGGCCCTGTGGTAAGTGCCCGAGGGACTTGTTTTACAAGTACCAGACAACGGAAATATATTTAATACTTTTTATACTATACACATACTTAAAATTTTAATACATAATACACATCCAAAGCCCAGGAACGTTGAAAAACTTTTGCTCCTTCGGCGGGATTCGAACCCGCGACCCCCGGCTTAAGCTATCAACGTGCTTACCAACTGAGCTACAGAGGTCGTCAAATAAGATTTACACCAAATGAGCTCAGTTGGAACATAATTTTTTATGTTTTGGATAATTCACTTATACATCATTTTATAACGGCATTAGACCGAACGCTTAGCGAACTGTGGCCTACCTTACCCGTGAGAAGACCATCCACTTCGTCTTGGGAGGGGTTCGAATCTGTAACACATAAGAAATACATTGTTTTAATTCAAAATATTAATGAAAATGAAACAAAAGACCAAAAGGATGTTTTTATGGATGTTGTATTTCATTTTTTTTTTCTCGTCTTATATATGCGGGAATGTGAGTGGTAGCCCCAAAGGAAGATCTTCCGACCGGGCGAGGTGTTATGCCCGGCCAGGCCAAAGCCCACGGGATACATTTCAGTTGTTGTATATATAGTACTGGACTTAGACATCTTCGATAGCGCGATGCAGGATTATTGCGCTCATTGTGGGTACCGCCACATATGTTAGAAAAGGACACATGTTTGTAATTTCATAGAATACAACTAATGTAGCTTCATATATACATTTTTTAATGTGCAGATAACTTTCATACACACTTTGTACTGGCAGGCCAGTGAAGCATTTGGTAGCGAGTCCAAAGTCTCCGATCTTGACGTGGTCGTTGGAGTCCAAGAAAATGTTGACCGGCTTCAGGTCTCGGTGTATCATACCCTTCTGGTGGACATGGGATAGACCTAGAACAAATTTCCGGTATCAAAGTCCATACTAAGTTAGTCAACTTGTTTGTTTCTTCTTCTTAAAAGAACAACTAGTTGACTTAATATTCAACATACATATATTTAGTTGAAGACATGGTGATTAACATAGATCACTTTTATCTTGAAAAGGTCATGTTCCCAAACGAAGCTCGAAATATTCGTAAATTTTTAACGCGATTTTCAAATTCCATGCTAGCAAAGCCGCGGGGAAAAGCTTGTCAATCATAATTTGTTTACAAAATTACGCCTTCTTATATTAGTTTTTATTGAAAGAATATTTAACGGTCATCATAAATTTTTCATTTTATCATTAATTTTTTTTCGCATTGACAACTTTAGCATCTCGTAATGTATTCTGTATTTTTTACTGTTTAAAAATTACAGAATACATTACGAGATGCTAAAGTTGTTTAAAATATTCAATTTAAAAAAATATATAATATTCAATTTTAGATTGTTTCGACTTTTGTTAATTTTTATGTGATTATTCTAACTTTAATTTAATTTATTTAGCCGATTTTTTAAAAAGCATTATGTAATAGCCTATACTTAAGTGCAATAACCATGACAAGCATTGTAATCTTAATTTTATAAGAATGGACCATTGTAACTTTTGTTCATAAAAATAAATATGAGAGATTTTCTAAACGACTTCCAAAAAAGGAGAATGTTTCTCAATTCGACCGTATGCCGTTTTTTTATTTTATTTTTTTTATCTTTGACCACGCATTAGTCCACGGTTTTAATAATTACTTGAATTTACCTTCCAATATCTCTCTAAACAGTCTCCAAGCTCTGAAATGTTCCTGGTACAGTCCGTTATCTATCGCCTGTCGTAGGGTGTTCTTCTCACAGAACTCCATCTGTATGTACAGGACCTGTTTCAGCGCTGGTGAGGGAGATATGGTATCCTCTGTGGTTATTGTCATTGACTTATTATCTGAGTCTTGTTCGAATTCTATGCCGGTACTGCTCTCGTCGTCGGGACTGAAAAAAGGAGATATTATTTAAATGATCCTCGATTCATCGTCGATCGTTTTTAGGGTTTAGTACCCAAAGGGTCAAAATGGAAATCTATTACTAAGACTTGATGGTTGCCGTCTGCCAGTCTTCGGGCTGTATCTCAATCGGATCGGTAATAGCTAGAGTTGAAATTGCCCAGCACAATTCCTCAAGCTAGGCCCTATGCAGCGACTGGGGAGGTACCGACATGACAAAGTCTGTCAGGTCCGCTATTATTAGGTACTAATCCAAATATTTTCATTTTCATTTATGGCACCAATACTGAAATCACTAAATTAATATGTATGCGGACCTACGACAAAGCGTTTGCGTGATCTGCAGCGCTGATAGTGACATCTATTGGGCGAGAATCACAACTTCCGAATGCTTCGCCCCGAGTCATGCCACAGGACACGGCCATAGTCACGGACTACGCGTGTGTGTTTCGCGACCACTGTACTGACACGCATGCGAATCGAAGCTGCATGAGATGAGATTTGAGAACTATAGGCTTTTTGATTTATTTATTTTATTTACTTATATCTAAATATAAATATAAAAACATATATATGCATATTATATAAAAACCTCATAATGTTGAAGAAGAGGTCTGGCTCGTCGTCCGAACTGTCTTCGCTGTCGGAGGACTCGTCGCGGACCTGCACCGGACCGTCAGACATCGACCAGTTCACCTGCACCACAAACATAATTAAGGGGCACAATGGAATTAATAAAGCTAAAAACAAACTGATCGGAAGCGGCTGACAGCCCATACAGAAACGTCCACGACTTACGTCAGACCCGGCTGACAGCCAATACAGAACGTCCGCGACTTACGCCTTGAGCTGAAAACAAACTGATCGGACGCGGCAGACAGCCCATACAAAAACGTCCGTGACTGACGTCTTATACTTAGGCTTTAATTATTATCTAGATCGCGGCTGTCAGTCGCGTCCGTAAATGGCTTCAGATCAACCCCCCTAGACAAGTGCCAAGCGATTAACGTTTACGATAATCGCTTCGCTTGATTTATATGGGATTGACATATTCGAACTCGACTAGATCACGTGACTTTTCGTTCGTCTATGTCAACCCCATACAAAAATACGCCAAGCGATTATCGTAAACGATACTTGCTTGACACTTGTTTAGGGGGGCAGTATGTTTTCCGCTTAGAAGTGACCCGACTTTGAAATTGATAGGTTTGCCGAATCCTTAGAGCCTTGTCGAAGTTATTAAAGCCGTACACGCGCCGTTTTTATACTTTTGTGACATCACTTTACAAATTTTATAAATTTCATGTCGCAATTTGAAATATTGGGTGGCTTCAATTTATTAAATGTTCAATTGCAAAGTGAAATCAATTTTTAGATCCCTCCCCCCTGTGACAGTGGGGAGGGGTCTAAAAATAATAATGAAAAAGGAATCCCTTTTGGGTGGCTTTAACCGGCGAGATAGTCTACTTGACACTTTACTCGAGGGCGGTGAAAGTGGTCCCAAGTGTACCTTGAGATCTTGCCCCAATTTAGCGACGACTTCCAACAAGCTGTCCTCCTTCTTGATGGGAGTTTTGACCACGTTACTCTCTTCGACGTCACTAGCAGTGCTCGTCTCAATCCACGCGTTGTAGTACCTGTGAGAAAAATAAAAATATCTATTCACAATCCCAATTAAATGAATGAAATAATAAAGCCATGTATTTATAGTCTTTCTTAACCGATTAATTTTTTTGCAAAATAAGAGAGGCAAACGAGCAAACGGGTCACTGGATGGAAATCAACCATCGTTGTCCACACTCGTATCAAGAAAAAATAGCAAAGTTGCCAGCCTCTTAAAAGACTGACCAACGCATTAGGCTTGCAAGTCGTGATGGTCCACAAATACTGAAGGTTCACTCCCTTATTCATAAAAATATTTAAGAAATATTTAACTAATCAAGGTTCGCTGTCTCTTTCTATAATATTGAAAATGTCACACTACAGAGCCTTGATTAGTTAAACATTGCTTAAAATATATTATCCTGTATGAGGGAATAGAGAATGGGAATAGGAAAGTTGGGTCACCGGTAAACTCACTCACTGAACGAAACACAGCACAATGCCGTTTCACGACAGTTTTATGTGAGGCATTGTTATTACTACGGCCTCACAGAAAACATGGGTCTCCCACGGAAAACGTCTAATTCTTGCAGGATTTAATTTGTACTAAAGGCCGCCATGTAGTCGAAATTCGACCATAAATATTTAAATCCATCGCGTAGAGGAGTTCTTAAAACATTAGGGGATGTTTCACCGCTTACACTTAGTCAATTTATTTGAAAGATACAACTTTATTTGACAGATGTTGTATGGAGGATCTGTCAAAAAAGTTGTGGATAGCCTAACAGAAACGTTAACAATAAGCGGTGAAACAGGCCCTTAATCTATTCTCAATTCGATCACAGACTTCAATTTGGCATAAAGGTCCCAATACCAGGCCATTAAATTTCATTTAAAAAATCAGACTTCAACCATAAACAAAAGAGTATTTCGTGTATGATTATCGTGTCATGTCAAAATATTGTTGTGTGCGTGCTGTAGTGTGCGTAGCGTTTTATTGATAACTATAACTGGGAGAAATTTCATGCTTTGACATCTACGAGTCTTTCGTAAAAAAAAGGGGTACAAAGTTTTTCGCTCGCGTATTAATATATAGACTATTGCACTCAGAATAGAGTGAACTTACCTGACAACGTTTTCGTGATTCAGTCGAGAAAGCAGCTTCACTTCTCTAGTGATCTTCTTGTTCAGCTCGACGCTTTTGGGATTCAGCTTGACGTGCTTTATCGCGTAGAACCCGCCATCGAGTTTATTCTTAACCTGGAATAATATATTGGCAATCATATTTTCTAAAAACTTTCATTTAAATGCATCTGAATGCGGAGGTAAAACTAGACTAAAAAAGCATGTCATGAGGAACCTCAACATAGTTATCCATTAGAATATATTTATTTAATAATTTTTGTGCACAGAAAACATTTACAAAAGAACAGTTTACACGGCAAGACGACACAAAGGATCTGCTTATTTCTAAATAAATCTCTTCCAGCAGCCCTACGGAGAGAGATAGGCTAATATAATATTTTGACAAGATAATAATTAAAAGGGTATATTTACAAGTAAACATTTACGGCAATATTAAAACAGTGTTTAACTAATCACGATTCGCAGTCCTTTTCTGGTATATTGAAAACGTCACACGACAGAAAGGGACAGCAAATCTTAATTAGTTAAACACTGTTTTAATATTTTTATAAATAGGTAAGGGGGTTAATATTTTTGCTAGAAACACCTAAAGTTATAACAATTTAGCTACATTCTCGGTGTACGAATAAAAGGCAACTAGAAGTTCGATATTTGATTTTTTAACAAGACAAACGTTTTTATTAGTAGAAAAGAGAGAGGAGAGAGAGGGAGAAATAATTCAAATTCTGAGTACCTTCAAAACATCACCAAAAGCGCCTTTCCCGAGCCAAGTGAGCACCTCGAACTCGGCGTTAAGTCGTGAGTGACCGTTTAGCAAGGAGTTGATACCGTGAATATTATGTGGGGCGCTCTCGTCCTGAAATTGTTAAATAAACGTTAGATCTTTTGAGAAACCTAGATATATTAGTATAGATTTTATTTTTTTTATTTTTTCTCTGTTTCTCGTGACTTCGCGTGCGTGGTATGTCCGAATATGTATAAGAGATGGCGATGTGAAATATGATTTTTCCTGTTTTCCTGCTCTTCTCTTGAAATTTTTTTGTTCCTGTTTTTTTTTTGGTGCAGACCTCAAGGAGCCCGAGATATTTCCAACGAATGCAAAACCGTGGAAATCGGTTCGTGCGTTCTGGAGTTATATCGTCAGGAAAGAAAACCCGACTTATTTTTTTTAAATAGATGAAAATGAAAAATTCTAGTAGCTAATAGTATATCTACATTAACACGCGAGCGGAAAACTTTGTACCCCTTTTAACAAAAGACGCGTACATGTAAAATGATGAGATTTATAGTTGATATTGAAGAGGAGTGTGGAATGCCTAATAATATTTTTTTAAACATGATTTTATCTTACATATTTTTAATAAATTAAACGCTACGCACACTACAACACACACACACACTACAACATGACACGATATCATACACGAAATATTGTATTGTTTATGGTTGACGTCTGTGTTTTATTTAATAAAATTTTGTGATTGAATTGAGAAAAGATTAAATTCTTTATAGCTCCTTACTTTCGGTTTGAATAGTTTATACGGAGGAGGAGCGTGGAATATCAATATTATTTTAAAATATGCTCTAATCTTCCATATTTTAAATAAATAAAACGCTACGCACACTACAATATTTTGACATGACACGATAATCATACACGAAATACTGTTGTTTATGGTTGAAATATGTGATTTTTTAATAAAATGTAATGGCCTGGTAACGAGAATTCAATTCTGATTTTTATAGCTCCTCTACACGATGGATTTAAATATTTATGGTAGGATTTCGACCACAGGGCGTTTAGTTTACATTATTATTTATTAGTAGGTGCCCGCAACTTCGCAAAAATTTGTATATCAAAAAGTTCATCGCTCCTGGGTCGTGGGTGTGTATTAAATATGTGTATAGTATAAAAGTATTAAATTTTTATTATTTTAATATTTCCGTTGTCTGGTACCCGTAACACAAGTCCCTCGGGTACTTACCACGTGGTGTGAAGCGTCCATAGATATTAATATATTACAGTATGGTTAATTTGCTTTGAAAATACCGTATAAATAATTTGCTATGGATAGAAAGAACTGTGTTTTGTACGCGAACAGAATTTATTGTCACCTCGGATTCGCCATCAGCGACGTTGTTCTCTTTACTGGTGGGCGCGTTTTGCGGCGCGTCAATGAGGAACGCGTGTTTGGTGAGCTGATCCGCTGACCACTGAGCGTGCTCGTCCTCCGTGAGACATCTGTCATGTGAGAGAGATGGCAAGATATTAATATTATCATTCTCAATATTTTAATCCAAGTTGGTTCAATATTTAAGAAAACAAATTTTTAGCTGTTTTATAAAGCTTAAGGTTAAACTCCACTAATGCGACACGTCACGGCGCGTCGCTTCATTTCCACAGACGCTTGTAAGTCAAGAATTTGATGTTTTTACAAACACGTTGTAGGCAAAAAAATTGCACGCATTCTGCGCTTGTGTGCTTTGAAATGCCAAAATTGTCTCCGTCGTCTCTCATTTATCAACTTTAACATTAGTTAAATTGAACATATGTAAAATATATTATCATATACCTTGAAAAGAAGTCTTTGGCAGGCACAGGTAAGTCTGAGGGTATTTCATGCACGGAGTCCTTGCTTACAATGGACAGCAGCATCTGAGCCGCGGCAAATATGTCCTGGGCTTTGGTCTGCCTGAAATATTATTAATAATATCTAATATATAATAATAGCTTCATATTTAAATAAATAGATTGCCACTAGGGGCGCTGTCCTAAGGAAAAAATTTACATCATATCAATGATAAAATTTTGAAATGATATTTAAAAATTTGAATTAATATTTGTAACCCCCCCCCCCCATTACGTGTAACGTACTTCATGGATGGTCCCTTAACGCGGTAAGCAAGCACGACCGATAAAAATTAAAAAAATTGTTCCTAGGACTTACACTATAAAAGGGCGTAACAAATTAAGTAAGTGATTTTAATAACTTCAATAGGAAAGTAGCAGCCCCAAAAGCCAAAAAAAAATTAATCGAAAACAAATTTTTGTATTATGAAAGTGAAAATTTTTTTTAATGACTCTTATACGTTAAAACTACTGAATGAGTTTTCGAAAGTGAAAAATTGTAGAAATTATATGCCCTGGATTAATATATGACTACTTTTTATATGAAAAAAAAAATGTGGTCAGCTATATAGCAATAAACAAGCAACTTCAATTTTCAAAATATTATAGTCACAATTAAACAACTCACTTGTCACAGCCATTGTCTCCGTCTATCATCTCCACTAATCTCGCATCTAAGCTCGCACCCACCAACTTCACAGCACCACCGTCCTCCAAAAACACATTTTCACACCTCACGTCCCGATGTAGAAGATTCAAGTTATGCAACTCCTTTAAAGCACTCATGACACCTAAGCCTACATGCCTCAATAGTCTTAAAGCTTCAAACTTATCGCCGCCACTGGACTTATTCTGTAAGAATTTCAGGGATGTGCCAAGAACGAAATTCCGGAATATGTATACAAACTGTCTGGCGGTCCGTTTCGTCTCCATGGACATTTCCATAGCTATGTACGGTACTAGCGAGTGATGTCGCACTCTACACATAGCTTTCAGTTCGTTCTGTAGGGTTGTTATTTGTCGATTTCTCGTCTGGAAGTCTGTGGCGGGCTGTAGAATCCATTTCTTAGCGATTATCCGTTCACCATCGTCGTCGATTGCGAGGTAAGTTGTAGAACCGTTTGATGAGTGACCTGTAAAATAATTAGGGTTTTAGTAGTATACACATAGGCGAAAAAAAATGATCAAGTCCGAATTTGGCTCGCGCAAAAAACTTCCGTATTTATAGACAGCTATAACATCGTCTTGCCAACGACAGTGCGATCTTAGCGCCAGATAGCGCCATCTGTTGTCAACTAGAGCATATTCATAACTATGAATCTCTTTGTATTAGCGATAACGCTATCTCGAGAACCAGCAGTTTTAACTACTACTACCAAAATTAAAAACAAAAAAATATGCTTTTAATCATTGTTAGGGAGCATTCATAAAGTACGTCCCACAAACTTCATGGTTTTTCGATCCCTCCCCCGTCACAGATGATCACATTTCTGAGGACCCTATTGTGACGTCAGAAAATTTGCAATTTTAGACCTAAAAATTTCAACCAAATCAATTTTTCTACTTTTAATCACACATCGACGACGCGTAAAGGCGGGGGGGGGGGCGCCTTTACGTGATGTACTTTATGGATAGTCTCTTATGATTGTATCCTTATACTCCAGATATAGCTTAGAGACAGAACAGACGGACAGACGTCGCGAAGTCTCAGTAATAGGGTAAGGTAAGTAGGTTTTTCACTTTGGGTACTTCAATAACACACACACACCTATACAATTTCCCATATACAGCTTCTTGTTATTTCTCTGCGAGTGTCGCAGGACCTGCGCGCCTTTAGCGTTGCAGGTACACGGCACGGACGCACGCACTCGAGGGACGCTCTTGGCCGGCGACGCTTTGTTGTCTGCGTAACTGAAAAGAGATTCACAATTATATTGTAAATGCGAATACCTGTCTGTCCTTTATCTCTTCTTTTTTTCTGTAAACCCCCCATTTCCAGACAAAAGAGGGCAAGAGGGCAGACAGGTCAACTGAAGGAAAGCAACTTCTGTCGCCCATGGACACTTGTGACATCCAAGAGTCGCAAGTGCGTTGCCGGCCTTCTTGAGGGAATAGGGATAGGGGGATCAGGGAAGTTGGGCCACCGAGAAACTCACTGAACGAAATACAGCACAACGCTGTCTCACGCTAGATTTCTGTGTAGCCGTGGTATCACTCCGGTAGCGCGTACCCATTCGGCCTCCGAAAAACTTAATTAGTCGACGAAACAGTGTATCACGCGAGATTTCAATATAAGTCTCTATTTCCAAGTCCAAATTTAATCAAACTATCTTGAGTAGTTTTGGTGCAATTCATGGATTTTTTACATTTTTACATTTTTAACATTACCATGAAAAGTATAATAACTAGACCTAATCCGCCTGTACCAGTAAAACTTGTAGTAATACCTACTACACTAGTTTAGGATCATCAGCATGTCCGTTGACATCCTCCTCTTGGTGCAAGCTGGACAGTCTAACACGCTTGCCATCACGCAGCTCTTCTTGTCTCTTCTGGATCTCATCTTTCACTTTTTTCAGCTGAAATAGAAAAAAGTTGATATAATTACTTACAATGTTAAAGTTTTAATATCTCTGTAGTAGTTATGTTGAATGTAGAGGTCATTAACACTCAGTCAACAAATTTGTATGTTCTATACAAACCGCGATTGACAAAAACAAAGTTACAACAGAACACTTTGTTGTCAATGGTTAGTAAAATTGCTTTAACTGCTTTTACTGCTTATCAAATAATATTTTTTGCATTTTACAAAAAAAAAAACATTACGTTAAATTAATTTAATGTTAGCAACAACTGACAACACATACCAGTACTTTTGAAGTAATTGATTTAAATTTTGATTTTCATAAAAAAAACTTTGATTTTTTTTAAGTTTTAAAGTTATGTAAAAGTTTAAATTTTATAAAATAAAGCCATAAAATAAAAAAGAGATGGTGTAAATCCCCTCTAAACTGAAGTCGGTGCCCTAGCCACTAAGCCAAGCTGCCGATGATCTGCATGTTGAATGTATCAATTTACTATCAAGGAACAAATTAGTAAAAACAAATTTTTGTTATACTGGAGCCGCTCTTTAATATTTATTTTGTTTTGAGTATTTCTTGTCAGAGCAGCAAGAGATATTTAAATTTATTCTGTGAAAATTTAAACTCTCTGGCTATTACCATTCTTGAGTTACAGCGTAGAGACATACAGACAGATGGACAGATAAACGGACAGACATCAAAGTTATAGTATTGGGGTTGCAATGTACCCTTTGGGTACTGAACCCTAAAAATTTACCTCTTCATTTTCTCTGACTAGCTCATTCTGTTGTTTTAATTTCTCCTTTTCATTTTTCTGCCTTATCATTTCTTCATAAAATGATAATATTGGCTTGTTGTGCTCATGCAGAAATTGCTAAAAAGGAATAGACACTATTTAATGCATATGCATGAATAGCAGCAAAAAAATATCATTATAATATAGGCTGATTAACATTAAGTTGCATTAATACCATGCAAAATATGTCATAACATTGAATTTAATAGCTACAAAATATTTAAATATAAACAGTTGTATAACATTAAAATGATATTATAATAATGTTACCATTCTTCTTACAGAGAATAGGTGAATTACAAGATTAAGCAATAACCTTTCAGATTTTCATATTTCTGACAATATGATAATTACCAGAAGTTTATCAACAAACACAGGATATTGCCAATTTAAAGGAATGCTAGCTTTGCTGGATAGTTTATAGGGGAAAATAAGTTAATACAATCAGCTAAATCCAAACCAATTTTATTAAATTCCATACAGCTAGCTTTTATCTCAAAGACTAACTAACTATCCATCTATTCAGACTTACACATATTAAAGTTTAAAACATTATTGGGAAAATAGTACATTAAGTACCTGTGTGTACTGAGCCAGTTGGAATATCATCACCTCCCCACACAGCTGCTCTGCTAATACATCCAACTCATTCAGCAACTTCTTTACATTCTCATCTGACAAACCAACTGCTTTAACAATAGATATTTGAGGTGACCTATAAAATTTATTACAATTATTATTAAAAACAATTTATTTAAAACAGGCGAAAAATTAAGAATGATAAGGTATCAACTTCACTTTCTGCATAAAATCTCTTTTCTTGTTAACTCCTATATTCTCTCTATAATATTAGTTCATAATTTAATTGTCACTATGATAATAGTTCATAAATAAATTGTTAATAGAAAAAAAACTTACTTTTCAGGGTAACTTTTGCAACATTGAAACTGCAAGACTGCCGTGCAATGAATTCCATCTGAATTGTGTAACGGTTGCAGGGATAATAGAATATTATTTGGACTCCATCCGTTCCAGGCTACCTTTTTTCTATTGTCCACCACTGCATCCCCATAAATAGCCTTAAATATGTTGCAATAAAATTGGTATATATAAAAAAAAAATTTTTACTGTACCGATTGTATTTAAGAAGTAAGGTTCCAAAAGAAAATATATTTCACAGAGGGCTAAACAATTTCATAACCTCAGCAATGATAAAAAGCAGATAATGACAGTTTGATGAACATATTATGGAAGAAAATCATAAACATTATGTAAAATTACCAACTTGTAAGATAAAAACAAAGTAACTTATTAAGAATTGTAATCACAACAAAATAATAACCTCTAATGCAACCAATTCGTTGTTTTGTCTTTCTTGATTCGTTTCCTCGCACATCTTGACAAACCATTAGTTAATAAGTATTCTAAGGACAATATACAAATATTAAAATTAATTCATTCATTTCGAACTTTTAATTAATAATATAATTTTTTTTTAAGTTTGTGTTTTTAACTTTTATTGGCATTTGGCAATTGTTTGACAGTTGACAAAGACAGATATTTTTTTTTATATGACGCTGCATATTTAATTATATATTCATAGCTAATGTCAAGTAAAAAGCAGAAACAAAACTTTTGTTACAATTTTTAGGCATAATGTTTTTTAATTAGCAAAGCTGTCTTCGAGTAAAAAATATATGAATTCCAATTGGAGATAGGGGGGGGCAAAGAAATCTTGTTCAGTGGCGTAGCGTGGGTATCGGCCGCCCGGGGCGTAGGACAATTTCACCTCCCCCTTAATTAGCTTATTTACTAATATTAAGAAAAATTTTTCACGCTGATATTATTCGTAAGACTTTTTCATATACTTAATTTTTTTTTTGTAAGTAGCGGAAAAATAATCGCGTAAACAAAATTTGCACATAGGAACAGAATTTTTAGAATTCGTCACAGATTAAGTAATGGAATATTCCGTGTTTTTTAATGGCTTCGAATTTATGATTGTGTGTGGTTATGTTAGAAAAATGAAATCGTCAAATATTTAGAATATTTGACTATTTCATTTTAATTATTTTCTGTGAAGTTTTGTCGCCCCCAAAAAGTGCCACCATCACTATTAAATTATAGATTTAAATACCACGGAATATACATATATGGAAAGTTGTGATAGGAAACATAATCCTATCACAACTTTCCAACATTAGCGCAAATAGAGGTAGTTAGGGGACTTTATAATACAACTGTTATAATATACCTATTACCCAACAGTAGCGTCGATGATCCAACAAAATGTGCCTAATTACAATGCCTATCCGATCAATTCCATAACATTATATCAGACACAAAATTAAACACAACCATAATTTACCATTAAACACGCAATAAATTATAAAAATCTCTAGCAATAATTAACATTCTCCTGTCGTACCGCATTTTTCTTGCGGATTGCAGCGTCGCACACCTGAGCCTGACCGTAATGTTTTTGTTATTCTACGTGAAACGGGTCTGCCTCAATGTCTACTCCATGTTAAGATTGAGGAAGGATATTAGATTGTGGATTAAAATTTTGCTAAATATTATATCAGTTGTTATGTTACGTTGTAATGTGTTTTTAACCGATTTCCAAAAACAAGGAGGGTATAATTATGTTCGGCTGTTGATTTTTTAAATGTAAACTCAACTATAGCTCCGCCGTTTGTAAACAGATTTTTTAAAATTTTTTCCTTAGTTGTATAAAGTATTGTTCCGAATAGGTCCCATGTTCACCAAAGTGGTGACTGATGAACCATAAGTTATTGATGAAATTTGTATGGAAACTTAATATTATGATTTTGGTTTTCTTAGAAGCATCCAAAGTAAATGCTACCAAAAAGTAAGATTTCGTACCAAGGTTGACGATATGGTTCCGAAGAACTCTGGATCAATCGCACAAGTTTGGGGGTTTTTGCGTTGTTTTACTGAGAAGAAAAGAAAAACTGTAAGCAAATGCTACTAAGCAAATTATATTTTTCGTCATCATCATCACTCCCAACACAACATGCATCATCACATTATGAGCCTAGAATACCTCAAAATACATATTTATCATCACTCCCAACACAACATGCATCGTCACAGTCATTATGGCCCTAGAACATCTCAAAATGCATATGGAAACATGTTATGGAGATTTTGGTTTTCCTTAGAAGACCGAAATCTCCATCTGCTTCTTATAGCATCCCAAGTAAATGCTACCTAAAAGTAAGCTATGATACCAAGGTGTAGGTTCCAAAGGCGCTAATTCCACATAGTAGTTGGGGTATCGGCATTTTTTTTATTACCAATTTGAATACGTCTATAGGCTTATGCCCATATCATTTTTTTCTTAATTTACAATTTTATTTTTTTGTACCAAGGTTTACATTTTATCTCATATTATGTAATCACGCTGTAGACTTTTTATAATATTATTATATTTTAAGATAGTTTTTATTATTACAGTTCTCTTATACATATATCATTGTTTTATTTTATTATATTTGCCTACTACAACTAAAGATCGCGACTTTTGATTGTTACACGCCCGCAAGTTTGAGGACGTGGTGGTTTCTGTCCTTAATAGCCATTTTCGTGTTATAATCGGTAATGTGGAAAACATTTTTTGTGATTTGTATGGCCAAAAGCCCCAGTGACATTAGTTTGCCTATACAAATCTCATTTTTTTTTTATAATATAATCCCTGAAGTTTTGTCACTTACTTTAATTACGCCCTGTTTAATATTTACTATGTGTATATGTAAAAAATACACCGTTAAAAACTCCTCGTCCTTCAGGATCATTGGCAAAAGTAAACAGTGTTATCGCGAATTCACAAAGAAAAGAGTGTTCTAATCTAGCAATTCACAAAGGATAACATTAAAACGAATGTCCGACAATAAAAACGGAACGACACAAAAGATGGGGTTTTTTTTTTAACAACGGGATCAACCCTTTACGAGGGTTTAAACACCCTGCGAACGACACTTCGACCAACGTTTTATAATTACTACATTTTACTTTGTTTGCTTCGAGTTTTTACTTTGTCTACGAGATGTAATCTATACTAATAATATAAAGTTTGTTTTTTTTTTAAAAAAAAAAGGGTCATCTATAGGCTTTTCGCCCATATCCTTTGTTTGTAATGCTTATGTTAGGTTTTTTGTACCTAGGATCTCATCCAAACTTCTTATTCGACTTATAGAAAAAGTTTGTTTGTTTGTTAATTGTAAGATTATTTAAACGCGCTAATCTCAGGAACTACTGCTAATATTGCTATTACGATCATTTAAGGTCCCGTGCCTGCTACTAGCAGGTCCACGGAAAGCATGAGGTTAGGACTTCGATCAAATATTAGATTCACAGTTGCCGTATAAAAAGTGGCACCGGCTAAACCTTGTTCCGGTCGTGGTCGCTCCGAGAACGCGAGATATAACTTTTGTACAATTGTGAGTTTTAACTCGTTAAATTACGTTTTATTTTTCAGTAAACTTGATTTTGATTCAAGTTGTTTTGTGTCCGATAGGCTTGGTGCCATTATTTTATTCAAATTAGAAGGGATCTGTGCATCGTTATATTTGATCGAAGGGCTAGGAATTAGGTTCTGCCCTCTAATTTGCTCGCTTGAAATTCGAGAGTCACGTAAAAATACGAATATTTTGGAAGCATTATGTTTTTCCAAGACGAAAAGTAGCCTAAACTTCAGCTAAATATATGCTAAAATCTATACACTGTTAAAAATGTCCATAGTAAATTCACCCTCTTTCTATGATTCTTCGTTTACCATTTCCGCTATTCGCCTCTGGAATTCCTTACCCGATTACATAAAAAAATCA
>JAOTAV010026711.1:0-21224 GCA_026546445.1 Cyclargus thomasi
TAACACAAGTCCCTCGGGTACTTAGCACGGGGCCAGACTGACGTGGTGTGAAGCGTCCATAGATATTATATTATTATATTATTATATTATACTAATTTTCAGCAAAATTGGTTTAGCGGTTTGGGCATGAAGATGTACCAAAAGATAGACAGACACACTTTCGCATTTAAAATATTAAGTAAATATGGATGTTTGGGTAGCCAATATAAGTATTTCAAAATCCATCTCAACTGGGATATTAGCAATTTATTATGTGAATTCGCAATTAAAAAGACATAAGTGGAAGAAGCATGTAACTAACATTTAAAAATCTGACAAATTTTTGCGTAAACGGAAGCGTCCGTCAAAAATCGGACCCTTCCGGAAGGACCAGAAATATGTTTTGAAATAAAAATTATGTGTATTTGATGTATAGCTAGATAATGAAATGGATAATTTACAATATTTGTTGCAATTTTATATAGTATTAAATTAGTATTTACTCAAAGGTCGTAAAATGTTGGTTATCCGTTTCTTCCACTTATGTCTTCAATTGTGCTCCTTCTGTTTACTGTAGCATGTCATAAAAGAAATCGACAATTAGCTATAACAATAGTATATTAGGGAAACAACACTTACATAATGTAACAGATAAGTTTATTTATATAGGAGTGATTACACGGTTAGTCATCTGAGACGGTGGCCACACTGTTTAGATTCTGGGGTACGGTCTCTATTGTTATATAAGTATATTGGAAATTAGAATAATAGTTTATACTCAATCAAAAACTACAAATTGCAATTTGTTAGTATCGATATAAAGCAGGCTCTATATTCTACAAGGACGTGACTTTATCAGTCGAATAAAAGAAGAGTATATGATTATTTTATGCGGATATTAAATTCAATCTAATACAAAAGACTTGTTACGTAGCATTAAACTATACTGCATTAATTAATTTAATCTTTGTAAGACTGGAATTTGGCTCTGTAAAGCGTCCTTTGATCCGTTCCCCCTCTGCGCCCGCTCGCGCCCCCCACCTTCCCCACCCCAAATATTCATTAACACATTACTTAATGGCATGTTAATAGCTCATAATTAAATGTCACTACTAATTAGGGATAGGATTGAATAGCTGTTCCATTATTAATGTTCGCAAAATACTAAAACAATAATTTTCAGTTCAAAATTTTTAAACAAACATACTTTGAACTCACAAACGACTGGCCTCATTTGATTTTAATTACTGTGGCTATGATTTTTAGTGTTCCGTAAAGGTAAAAACGAGACTTCGATGTCTTTTCGTCTATCTGTCTCTAGGCTGTATCTCAAGAAAGGCAATAACTAGAGAGTTGAAACTTTCTGAAACTCTCAAATCCTATCTGGACAAGTTAGTAAAATTTGATTTCATTGCGTGTTTTTTGGTTAGCCCGTGAACTAAAAAATATGCTACCTCTTATAAAGATAAGGTAAGCTACTAGCTGGTAAACTATTACTACCATAATGACGTAATGTCCATCAATTCGCTACGACGATGGTGACCGAGCAGTCGTGCTCGAGTGTTGTGTGGGGTGAGTGTTCAACTCCGCTCCTCGAGGACCTCGCCAGCCATCCAGGGCTGTCGCGTACCAACTTATTTTGTTGTCAAGCAGATAGGTTTTGATATAAATTGTCTTAGTAAAAACAGCTTAAAAATCTAAACAATTTCTATCAACACTTCGTAACTTTTCATCATGTCGTTTTAATACGCCTCATAATAAATTGTTGTTGCATTGTTACGGCCTTTTGTTCTTAGCTTACCTTTCGAGAAATCGTAAAATATGAATAATATATTAAGGTATTAATATAAAAAAAATATATTGACGAAATAGTACCACCCCTATTATCTGTATTTGCAAGCCGTACGTTCGTACGGAACGAAGCTATTGTCATGTGTGATCATTATTATGATATACAATAATACTCCGTGATCACAATACATGTGACCTTTGACATTGGGGAGAATTCGTACTCCTTTCATAATTTATATTTGATTATTTGTTAGGACACTTATGGCGTTCATGATTACGCGAACACGTTAGCTGACATAATTATGATAATTTTTTATCCCGGAAAATGTTTCGGTTTCAGCGCAATTCGTTTATCGTATCGGACTTTCTTGTATAATAATTAATAACCTTCTAGTAAAATAATAATACCACATACACTGTGTAACGCTTTAACACTTAGAGTGCTTTTGCTTCTGTAACTTAATGTATTCTATATATGTATGTATTCTGTATAATATAGTATATTCTATTATATAAAAACTAGTCGGTGCAACTTCCTATCCTATCCTATATGTTACCCAGACCTAATAGCTATTAAACCAAAAAAAGTAGTTCCTGAGATTAGCGCGTACAATCAGACAAACAGATAACAAACGTTTGTCTGTTTATCTGTTTTCTGACAAATTGACAACTTTTTACTATCGATATGTGTTCTATTACTGTTCCTTAGCACCCCACATTGATTATTCTGTAAAAATATTAAATGTACAGACACTCCGATTTTACTGTTTTATTATATGTATAGATAACTCGGGTTTTCCTTCCCGAACATATTATAACTTCAGAACGCACTAACCGATTTCCACAGTTTTACATTCGTTGGAAAGGTCACGGGTTCCGTGAGGCTTATAGCGAAGAAAATTCAGGAAATTTTCAAGGGAAAAGGAGGAAAACGGACAAAATCATTCTCCTATGCATAGCATGCAGATCAAAAAGCTTTGCTAGTACCTAGTGTCTGGGATATTTTGACGTCACATTTAACGTCACGCCTGAGTAATGAATGACGGATAACGGGGGGCCTTAATACTTATCGTCTGCGGGCGGTCGGTTGAGGTAAATGGCTGGCAAGTGACAGATAGCCCTAAATATAATTATAACATGTTTCATGCGGTTTCGTTACTTTTTTTTTAATTTATTTAACGGGCCTAGTTACAAGTCTTTTAGCCCAAATAATGAATTAACAATTAATTTAGAGCGTATTACACAAAACATTACAAATCATTAAAGTTTTCTCTCTATGTTCTTAAAAAAACTGTATAGTGATGGATAAAAAACACTTCTCTTAAGTAAATCTGTCACTGATAACTCTGTACAGTTTAAATCACTGTCACTGTCACTGACTTTATCTTTTCCCGTTACTTCAATTATTTCACTTATTTCACTACAAATTGTTAAGCGTGCCATGTTATGCCTTCCACATCGGAGAACCAGGTGATCCAAAGTTTCTTCCTCGACGCCGCAGTCACAAAGTGATGAATTTACCATTTTCAGTCTGTATAAATGGGATTTAATTTGGCAATGTCCAAATCTCATTCTATTTAAGGTCACTATAAATGACCTGGTCGTCTTTTTAAATTTGTGGTACCACGGTTTGGCGGGCGGGACCTTTTGAATTTCGTAATACCATTTTCCCTTTTCAGATGATGTCTGGATAAAGTATGTCTTGAACATCTCTCCCAGGCGTTCTTTCATAGGAGCATGAATATCAGTATATGGTATGTGTCGTAGCTGACTGTGATCTTCGTCTGGATCTCCTCTTGCGGTCTCATCAGCTTCTTCATTGCCAGTAATTCCAGAGTGAGAAGGTACCCAAATGAATTTGACATTTTTACTATTTACATACATATGATACAAAGTTTGCCTAATTTTTAAAATCAAATAATTTGTATTAAATTTTAAAACCCTATTTTTGAGTGCATTTATAACACTAAGTGAGTCAGTTAATATTAAAATATTATTTTCACTAGTTGTGGATATGTACAGTAAAGCGCTATAAATAGCGTAACATTCAGCAGTAAATATACTACATTGACTAGCTAATTTTATACATTTTTTAATTTTTTTCTGAGGATCGTAATATGCTGATGTAACAGTGCTTAAATTTTTTGACCCATCAGTATAAATTCTGTATTCATTATCTATAAAGCTAAGAAGATCATTTTGACTACATATTTTTTCCTTATGTACTAATACATCATGCATGTATGCGTTATATTCTATACTATACATAGGCCAATGATTTTCTCTAAATATATATTTTTCCAAATTTGTTTTAATTTGTAACATAATTCTTAAAAGTGTTGGCAATTTTCTAGAGATAATGTTGGAAACATTAGTATATGGACCCAGATTCATGCTATTTAAAGGAACTATAGGACTAATTCGACTCAAAAGATGATTATTGTTAGAAGCAAATACTTTTAAGCAAAACCTTTCAGCTATTTTTAGCCTTACAACAGTTAGTGGAGGTATACAAGCCTCCGCCTCCATTATATGTATAGGAGTAGAACACATTGCACCTGTTATCACTCTAAGAGCTTTGTTTTGAATAATATCTAATTTTCTGAGTAAAGTACAATTACAGTCATAATAGGCTAAGGTGCTGTAGTCAAAGTGACTGCGCACTAGACTCTTGTATAGCATGGACAATGTGTTAGGGTCAGATCCCCAGTGTACTCCTGTTAAAGATCTAATTATGTTGAGACCTCCACATGCTTTTTTAATAATTTGTTGTATATGATTTTGAAATTTTAGCTTATTATCCAAATATATCCCTAGAAACTTTTTCTCCCAAACCCATTTCAAGTCATTATTTTGTAGTTTAACATTTAAAATACTACTTGTGTCTGATTTAGAGAAAATCATGGCTGTACTTTTTTCTAGATTTATACATAACTTTAATTTTCTAGTATAATAATTGTAAAGTTGTTCCAATGCCTTATTTAAAATATTTACAGCAATATTTACATCTTTATGACTACTGTACACTACAATATCATCTGCATATTGTAAAAATTTAACACCACAGTTAATGAGATATTTACATATCTGACTTGTATATATGCTGTACAGAAGAGGCGAAATAGTAGCACCTTGCATTGTGCCTTTATATACATGTTTAGGTCCGTGTAAAATGTTATTAAATTTAACATACATCATTCGGTCAAATAAAAATTTAAAAATCCATTTACAGACTTTACCGGGGACACCTATATCTGTCAAGACTTCAATTAGAACAGTTGGATCAACATTATCAAATGCCCCCTGAACATCAAGAAAGGCACAAACAGTGGAGGAAAAAGAATGAAATGAATCTTTAATATCACTCAACAGTGCAACATAACTTTCTACACAACTTTTGCCTCTACGGAATCCATACTGTTCCTTTGGTAAGATATCATTAGACTCAACATACCAGTCTAGTCTAACTTTGAGCATATATTCAAATACTTTACCTACACATGATGACAATGATATAGGTCTGTATGAATTGAAGTCATTTTCAGGTTTTTCTGATTTAAGAATTGGAATAATGCATTGAGTTTTCCACTCAATCGGTATAAGATTGTTTGTCCATAGTAAATTATAAATATCCAGCAAGATCTTTTGTACATTTTTATGCATGTGACTAATTACACTATAGGGGATGTCATCCAAGCCTGGAGTGGTATCCCTTCTGGATTTTAAGGCGGATTGAAATTCTTGCCATGTGAAATTGCTATTCAAAAATGTGCTACTTAAGTTAGGCTCTCGGTTGAAGTATGAATTTAATAAGTTATTATTTATGTGTTTTTCAGGGGGATCATTTGGCGCATACTTGTCAAGAAAAGATGGAATCCAATCACTGTTTACTGGTTTAATATTAGACGAAGCTCTTTTGAATCGGCGGATATAATTCCAAATAACAGAAACTGGTGTCTGTCTATTAAATGATTCACAAAGGTTTCTCCAACCATTTTTTTTCTTTACTTTCAGAAGTCTTTTTTTAAAGGCATCTGTTTTTTTATATTGTATGTAGTTTTCTACTGACGGATGTGCTCTATAAAAATTTAAACTTGCTTTGCTTTGTTTGACTGCTTCTGAACATTCATTATCCCACCAAGGAACTGGTTTTTTTCTAATGGTTGGGGAAGTTATATTTAGCTTTGGAATGCATAACTCTTTGACTGTATTTATTGTTTCGCAAAATCGATTGTAAGAAAATAAAGGATTATTATAATCAATAGTAAAGGACTTGAATGCATTCTCTGTTTCAGATGCGAAGAGTTTCCAATCTGCTTTGTTATACAGAAATCTTTCTGTTGGTTGACCTACTTCAAAAGTTTGTGGACTTAATTCAATAAATGTAAAAGTGGGATAATGATAGCTACCCATTGGATCGTCACTAACACTCCAATGACACAGAGGAGCAATATTTGGACTAACGCAAGTGATATCAATTGAAGATTGACTATTTCGTAAACTTCCTACTGTTGTTTGAGCTCCAGAGTTTAGGATACAAAGGTCACACTCATCCAGTAAATCGTAAACATCTGTACCCCTAGGCTTGGTTTGAAGACAGCCAAAAGCAACATGATGCGCATTTAAATCTCCAGATAGTATTATAGGCTTTGGTAAACTATTAATGATTTGTTTTAGTAGCCTAGATTTAAAGCGTCCTGGTCTTGGTGGACTGTAACTACATAAAATAGACAGATTACTAACATCAGTTTTAAGAACTATAGCCGCTGACTGTAAGTCTTCATAAAATGGCATAGTGACAGTGCTGTACTTGAATTTGTTTCTAATGAGTATTCCGACCCCACCACGACCATTAAGGCCATGTTGAAAGATAAAATTGTAACCTGTAACTTTAAAATAACTATTTTGTTTTAAGTGTGTTTCATTTAACAAACATATATCAATGTCATTCTGTTCTAAGAAAGGAATAAGGAGAGGTTTTTTGCTATTTAGGTTTTCAACATTGAATTGGCATATTTTTAAGAGATTATTATCCATGTTTAAGATTATCTAATAATATTTCCTTAATTACTGATGTTGTCATTTTTTTATTACTATTACTTAAGTTTACCAATGTTGCTACTAAAGATTTCAAAATAATGTCGCTTTTTATTATACCTTGTATCAATTCTTCATTAGTAATCTCATGTTTCTTAGATGGTAATGCTGGGAAATCAGCACTGTAGTGTGACAAACTGTAATTGTGGTCACCGACTTTGGTCGCATTCGCATAAGTAACTTTATTTTGTTTTTCTAATATCTTCTTTTGTTTTATGGGACAATTTTTTGATATAGCTAAATGTGACCCCCCACAGTTGGCACAATGCAGTGCTTGATCATCGGAACACTGAGAATAATGATGTTCCTTAGAACAAATGGAACATTTTTGAACACTTTTACATATTTTAGCGCTGTGATTAAATTTAAAACACTTATAACATTGCAATAAAGGAGGGTTGTACTCGTATACTTTATAATTAAAAATATCTAAAGACACAGATTGAGGTAAAATATTTGACAAAAAAGTTACAGAAACTGTTTGGAATGGTGTGACTTTACCATTTACTTTTTTGATAAACCTTCTCACTCCTATAATTTCATATGATGAGGTCAATTTTTTGAAAAGATCTTCATTGCTTATTTTAGTTGGTACATACCGTAATACTCCAATTTTTTCAATGCTCCTAGCTGGGATAAATGCTTTTAAATTGTTCTTGCAATGGAAAGCCTCATTGGTTAAATAATTATTAGCGTAACTTGCCTGGGAGAATGATAATGCAATTTTATTTGCCGCTACTCGTTTAATTCCGGTCATGCCTTTTATTTCTTCCTTGAAAATCGCTGTAAGAGTCAATGGATTTTTATTACCAATATTCCCTTCTGCAGTGGTAGATTCCGTATATACTATGTATTCCTGAAATTGTGACTTTTCAGGAAATAGCCGTCTGTATCCTGGTTTAATGTATGGGATGTACATTGAATCGTCTAGAACATCCATGTCTTCATGGGTATCAGGCCCCCGGGGCCTTTTTCTGCCAGGTTTCCTAGGGGATGTCCCCCCAGGATCCTCCATTTTTACGTCAATAATTAGACTTTTACGAGCTGTTTTATCTATGAAATTGTTAATTAATACAATTTTTAATAATTAATTTTATAAAAGTTGAAAAAATATGACTCTCTTTTTAAAAAGCCCGCCAACTTTTCATTTTTCGCCAATACAATTTTGTGATACCATCTACAGAATGTTTGAATTTGGAAGGTTTTTTCAGCTAATTGGTCTATGGTTCAACTTGTAGTATCTAGACTATAATATAAATTCCGAAATCACATACTTTTTTAATCAACATCCCAAAACTTGTCTCAAATCCTACCTTACCTTACCTTACTTCTCCGCGTTATATAAAATACTTTAATTGAAAGAGAAAAATCGACTTTTTTGTAAATTTCCCGTTCCACACTAAAACAATCGAATAATATTATATTTCACAACAAAAGCTTAGTTGTATGTTATAATTCTGCATAAGTAATTTGAGTAACACGGCAAACTGCAATGCGCTTACGTTTTAACGTTAAATATTTTTATTAATTGTTTACAAATTAAATATGAACGTTCAATTAAAAACCAAAGAAACGCGCCATTTTGCACATATAGATAGAGTAAGCGAATTCAGAGTGAAATGATGATACCTACGCGTTTGCAACTAGCTTACATTTTTATGTATTAATGTATAAAAATATTAATTAATTTTAATAAGTACAACTAATCTAGTAATTGATATTATCATGAATAAATTTACCTATAATAAACATTAAAATGTTGGATTAATTATTTTATGTATTTTTAATATTTGTTTATTCATACACTTATTCCAAATATGTATATCATATTAATTCAAGAGTAGACTTAGTTTTGTGTTAATATATTACAGCCAATTTCAAAAATGGAAATTCATCAAGTTCGATGTTTTGAAGTAGCCTTAGTAGTAGTTGTACTACTACTAGCTTAGTAGTAGTATTGATATATCTCATTAATGAATACCTCAAATATATTTTTAGAATGAAAAAAAAATCTACTTTAAGTCAATTGTAGGGTAGGAGGCCCCGCTTGTCATCAGTCGCCAGGTCTACAGTGCCATATTGGGATGTAATAACAAGGTTTCAGCTTGCCTCGAAAATCTATTCAAAATTTGCTATCAACTCTCAGTATAACTCCAAAGATTATAGCGCGTGTAAGCAAACAAATGTATATTTTACCATATTCTAGATGATGCCTGCAAATCCATTGCCCCAAATTTCATTTATAGAGCGGAAACCGAACATTTTCCGGAATAAAAAATATCCTATGTCCTTACCCGTGACTTAAAGTATCTTTAAACCAAATTTCAGCAAAGCCTGTTCAGCGTTTTAGGCGTGAAGAGGTAACAGATATACGGAAACATGTATCATTTTAGTATGGAAATATGAATATTCAAGATGGCGCCAACAAGTTTTCACACCAAAATTATATCGCGAGAAAACCGTACATTTTCTAGAATAAAAAATATCCTATGTCCTTTCCCGTGACTTAAAGTATTATACTATATTTCAATAAAGTATGTTCAGTGTTTTGGGCGAGGAGAGGTAACAGACAGACAAACACACTTTCGCATAATAAAATTCTAAAAAATTCTCACATCCCCTTGAATGCCGACAGAATATTTCGTGAAAAAAACCGTCCTGACCGCGTACAAAGTCGCGGGCAAAAGTTAGTTTATAATATTAGTAATATGGATGTATAAGGTAGTAGCTATGATTTAGAAAGCAAAACTAACTGAGGCCACAGGTAGGTAGACCGTAGGTACCTACGATCCCGCTGGAGTCTGTTCCGTAAATAAAAAATGCCAAGCGGTCTGAATATTTTACGCGTGCTGGTCCTCAAAAGTCTCATGTGCCTAGTGCAATTTTAAACGGTCAACGCTCCCGACGTATCTTCTCAGTTTTATTTACGTCGACCTTTTTCTAAGGATAAACGTTGACACCGTTAGAAAACCTTCGCAAGAACAAAAATACAGTAAGGTGCCTAAACTGTATAGAAATGAGGTGCTTCTTTAAACATCGTCATGTTGCTCTGAGTTATAAAACAATAACATTTGCACGGACATGTTGTGTACCATCGAAGAAACTAAAACAGAACCAACTGACTAACCTACGGGCATTTGGTCGGAATGTGTCACTTCTAAGTGAGACGTGATTTGTCGGCTGGGTTTGACATAACGCGAATAAATTAATTGGATTCGCAACCTGGCCCTGTATCAACTTCCCTAATGAAACCTACGTTTAAAATTCTACATACATCATATCAGAATTTTACATAGTTTCCAAACTGTAATCTTCAACTTAGATATTGTAATCAAACAGTAATAAATGTGTCGAATCTCAAGTGCGCCGCCAGCTCTAGTGCTGCTGGTCACTGGACTGTACGTCTCAATATTTATCAACGTCATCGTCTTGATATATGTAAGCTCTACATAGTCGGCCATGATCAGTGATCGTGTGATCGTTTATAATCGGTACGATCATCGTGCATCCACAATCCACATAATTGTTCATAGTACAAAATAATTGGTCTATGGTAGTACAATATCAACGAGTTTATTAAAGGCGATCATAGACGAGAATCGGCGAGCAGAGCTGAGTATGATTTCACTATTGCTCGCGTATAATTGACCATATTTGAAGACATAAGTGAAATAAGCTAAGTTAGCTACCCGCTAACATTTTGCAACTTGCGGGGAAACACACATTTTTTTCTATTAAATTTTGACACATGTTGTAATTTACCTACAACATTATCTAGTTACACACCATATCCAAAGCCATATCCACGTTATTTTTATTTCAAATAGTTTTTGGAGTCTTAAAGCGTTCATTTACGCAATAATCCGGCAGTATTTAAAATGTTACTTATCTGCTTCTTCCACTTATGCCTTCATTTGTAATCGCCGGCTTTAAAGAAGAGCCATTTTATATTTGTACATGGGTATCTTCTACGTTTTCTCGGTCCGCTGTTTTTTAATGATTTTATAAACAAGTTACAATATATTGTAATATATGTAATATATTGTTTTAACTTACAATTATTTATGTAACTAAAAGAATTATTGTTTGTTACATGAGCTTTAAGACATAATACTGTTATTTTCCATCTTTTAGGTAAAAGATGGCCCCGTGCGAGTTTCTTACGCCGCGCCGGTTGTACTCGCCGGGTTAGTTCCCGAACCGGTGGTAGGCACCGTAGTTTCGTCCTTCAGAAAGTGTACTTAAAGTACTTATTTTCAATAAAAAAGATTTTGATTTGATTTGTAGTAACTGGAGCGTTGTAGAGACCTAGTTAGTACGTTTTGATGATAAGGTAAATGGTGAAGAACACATTAAATATTTATTTTTATTTTTGCGGTGGGTTAAGACGCAATATCTATTTTAGGGTTGTAAAAATAAAAATAATAAAAAAAAATTATACCTATGGAATATTTATTACATGATTTTAGATGGCAAGGCCTAACACTTTTAGTTGAGCGTGACATAAAATATCTAGGAAGGTTGATTACGAGAACATGAGTCTTTATTGTTGTATGTTATTACAGGCTTAACTAGAATTGAAATCATCAGTACTTTATGTGGAAGTTCTTGGCGTATTTTTAACATCCCTTATCTTAATCTGACATTTCGGTACTTAAAAATACCTTTTTAAGTATCGAACTAACTAAGAAATCTGATTTTTATACCATGATATCGTGAGATATGTAAGAAACCTGCTCAAGCTTAATCTTTAGCGGACGATCTCTAGTAACAACAAAAATCCCCTCTTGGGCTCTTGACTATTACATGTAATAAATAGTAACCCCAAAATCTAATTATCTGACTACATATTCCTTAAAATCCCAAGCTTGAATAAATATGTAAAGTCTTAGCTGGCATAGAAATAATTCACAGAGAAGAAAACGCTTGGTTTCACTAGGAGCTCCGTCCGGAGAAGACTATTCTGGGCATTAAAGCTTCAGACATTTTAATCTTAAGCGACGAAACACAAAATCAGCTATAGCATTATTTTGTAGGAATGTTCGGACTGTTCCACTTAGCAAAAATGAGTTTGAATTTTGGAAAAATTTTCGCTCGCAGGTTCGCACTTCGCTCGTATGGAAGTCAAAGAGAAATTAACTTAAATACGTATATTTGAGAAAAGTGATGTTGTTCAAAATCAAAAGTAGCCTATGTTACTCTGCACCCTTTCTACAAGTCTATGCCAAAAATTAAGTTATTTCGTTCGAGCGTGAAGGAAGCACAGAAAACTCAACTAACAATTGTGAATTCGCTCAAGATTGGCGGTATGGTTCATTAACCCTCTGTTAAAAAAATGGGTAATTTCCATGTAAGAGCCTCTCCACAATAAGCGGATGTGGTAAGGAGTGAATCGAGTTATCGGACGACATTGACAATAGTTTCAGGACAACTGCTGTCGTTGTCATACGCACACTCACTTCACTCCGTACCAAATCCACTTAGTGTGGAGAGGCTCTAAGCAAAGTATTATGCTGTCACTTTGTTGTTGGCAATCACGGTTTGTATAGGAATTTAAGAAATAATTAATCATACCGCCAATCTTAAAAAAATAAAAATTTGAAGCCTACTCTGCTTACCTACAGCATATATATACCGTGCATATTTAATAACATAATCTGACGTCGCTGTTATCCAACCAGCCTAATGAAGTTTAGTTAAGCCCGTCGATCCAATCTCTGGCTGGGCCTAATACGTCACAAAACGTTCACTGGACGAGCTTCAGGGCTCAGTGGCAGTCATGGTTTAAGTTATTCCCAGTTACATGCACACTATAATATACAGTAGAGTAACGTAGTCGCTTCCTTAAAAGTTTTGTTTGGTTAACAAAGCTGCGAACGCTTTAACAATAATATGATTTATTTCACTACTTCATGTTATCTATACATCTATTCTATACATATAATAAAACAGTGTAATTGAAGTGTCTGTACATTCTATGATTTTACAAAATAATCAATTATTATTAAGGAACAGAATCAAAGGGGGGGGGGTTAGGTTAATTATATTAAGGAACAGTAATAGAACGCATATCAACAAAAAAGTTGTCTATTTGTCTCTTTATCTGTTTCTTATTAATCTCTTTTGTTTAATAGCTATTAGGCCGGGCAACATATAGTATACTTTTTATCCCGGAAAAATGTACGGTTCCCGCGTGACTTACAAATTTTCGTGCAACGAAATTGCGGGCACCAACTAGTCTGAAAACAAAGTACTGTCCAGTTCCGACCGAATCGGACGGTCTGTACGATGATCTATATAAATTTACAATATCGGTATGTGGTGTCAGGAAAAGAGATTTATTGAGATAATGCGGTGTCCAAGACACTGCAGTACTTCTCCAGACACGTTCTGATATATCAAATGCCATACCGTTTGCTATCGAAACAAGTGGATACTATTAGTCTAAGTACTCTGGTGTGATGATAACCACTCCAGAGAATTGCATGCAAGTAGCTAAAAGCTTGGTGTACGTATTCCGATGGCTCATCCAGGGCTGTAGGCCGGTGAGAATAATTTAGCCGGCTCGGATATTGCAATTTCCATCCAGCTCACGCCCGCTGCCCCTCCGTTTCGTTTCATATTGCGCTGCACTAACAACACTTGACGTTTATAAAGCAATTTTCGCCGGCCAGGTATCCCCCGGGAACACCCACTTAATGTAATTTGTATCGGTGAACTTCCGAATCAGTTAATGTGCTGTTACACGATGTCGTTGCGAATAACGACCGATTGAAAAATTGCTATTTAATTAGCTATTTCGGGCTGCATTACTTGTTCCAGGGCAAGTAAGGTTTAGTTTTTTGTGCGGATAGATGCAGGTAGCGGATTCCAAAAATTAAAGCGAGGTTTCTAATGTAATTTTTTAAAATTGAGTAGTAGTAGTAAGTTCTTTCCAAAGTGGAGAAATGTTTGTCCTCCATTAAACTTCTAAATTTGGTGTGATAAAGTAGAAAAAATCTGCCGACTCCTAGCGCCACTGTTTGTACACTGTACAAGGGTCACACGCGCAATTTTGTATACATTGGTGAGAAATCAAGTTAAGTGAGGTAACAGAGATTGGCGCTCTAACTAGAGTTGCAACACGACCAGTAGGAGACTTTACATTAAACAGTCTGTTCAAAGTGCAGTAGTAACAGTGGCAAAAGGTAGAGTTCTTGTTCGTGTATTTGTTTACAAGAAAGTCTTTCCTGCTCCAGCGCCCAACACTTTTACTATCAAATATTATAATAATGAGCACGTTAAACTTTAGCTTAGAAATAGAGACAGCTTGAACAATCCGTAATTTCTTTTTGATTTTTACATGCACCTATGAAAGCGTGTTTATAGTGTAATTTAAACTATTCAAGTATTTTATAATTTTCAGTCTTCGCACATGGCATATTTTTAGCACAACTATAATACTTTTGTATTGTAATCAATATCACATACAACTGCCAATTTTCATGACTCTACGATCTTTAGAAGATCATTAAATGAGTTTTCTTAGATTTAACTACAGACTCGTAGTTACATACATAGGTACAGGCCGACCTAATAAAAGCGTGTTAAATATGGATAGGCGCTGACCGGCTAACGCCTTTTCTACTAGTAAACTTTAGATTCGATAATCATACACGAAATACTCTTTTGTTTATGGCATAATATTTTTCTGATATGACACAATTGTCATGTTAATATAATGTATTGTGCGTAGTGTTTTATTTTTTAAAATATGCAAGATTAAAAAAAAATATTGCTATTCCACGATCCTCCATATCGACTATAATCGGGACAAATTTTATGTTTTTACATTTGCGTGCCCTTCGTAAAAAGGGGTACAAAGTTTACCGCTAAAAAGTTAACCTGACTTAAAAAAAAACGTAGCGGATAACTCGTAGTTATGTTGTATTTTGTTAAAATTTGCTAAAGGTTATTTACAGTAGATCACTATGCTGTACAAATCGTGAGCAAACACGGCGGAGACAGTGTAGTGAATACCGAGTTGCCAACATATTGTGTCTATTGTAATTTATATGCCCCGACACGTTCGCGGCCATGTAAATTTTAGGTATGGAAAAATTCTAGAATATTTTCTACAATGCAATATAAAATTGGGGATAAAAACGTTGTACCTTTTCACCTTAAAGTTAACCTCTGAATAAAATATAAGCCTGTATACATCAGGTTTTACCCTATATACAATACTACGCAGCGACTGGCGTAGAAAAAACGGAAAACTTTGTACCTCTTGACAAAAAACACGTAGATGCAAAAGCGTGAATTTTCTTCCAGTTATAGTTGATATGGAGGAGGAGCATGCAGTAGCAATTATAGTTTTAAATATGCTTATATCTTACATATTTTGCATAAATAAAACGCTACGCACACTACAATTTTTTGACATCACACGATAATCATACATAAAAATTCTATTGCTTCAATGATCACGTCTGTGTTTTTATTTATTTGTCTGACCTTTATGCCAAATGGAAGTAATTGAATTGAGAATAGTATATAGTTTTTATTGCTCTTTATTACTTTTTACTAAAACCATAGACCAATATGCTAAAACTTAATATTTTAAATTTACAAATTTCGACCACATGGCGACCTCAAGTTCTTCTCAAAAGTGATTATAAATTAAACATCTTTCACAGTTAAAATATTATTACAAAAATGTCTGTAGAAAAGAAAGCTGGGGCAAACTGGGGAGCATCGCTAATTAATCAGATTCAGAATTAACCCCGCTTAAAGAATCCTTTCATAAAAACAGACAGGTACTTAATATTGTTTTTTAATTTCATTCAGTTTGAGTGCATTGTTCAGGCCCGCCGCGGCTCGGGTTGTGGTTGCGGGTGTGTTATTCAGCTTTAACCATTATTTCATATTTAACCATTTTGCTTGAATATTCATCACATTAACCCTGGATTTGACCTTAAATTTAACGCGCACTTTGGGGCTTTATAATTTGCATATAATAAAATCACTATAATTCATGTGTCTATGATGTGAGTAGATATTGTCATAGTATGTAGAACGCATACCTTAAGTTTTGTATCGTCTTCTACTTACCTAAAGAATTGAAATTGTGATCTGGTGACTATAAGTTGAACCTTGAAAAACCTTCCAAATTCAAAAATTCTGTAAGTGAGACCTAAACACGAGTATTTAATATACGTTTTCATAACATATAAAGTGCTGTTCTTATTGAGATTTATAGGACAAAGTGGTGTTTGTTATAAATAAAATGCAATGCATGCAGCAATTCGAAGTATGTTATACATGAAAAAAATAAAATCGGACTCAGAATACGCTATGAAGGGAAAAAATATAATACACGTAATAATACTCATGATCAATCATGAAATCCAATCATAGTACAATTTTAACCAAAAACAAAAGACGGCTTTAGTTATGTTGCTAGTCATAATGAATGCAAGGTTCAATGATAGTAGCCAGACTACCAATTCGACTAAGTTGCAGCTGAATTGTAACTGGTTACTACTGGCCCCTCATATATACGTTATGAGGGGTGTAAACGTTATGTTAAACACTGTTACTTTATGTATTTTAGGTCAAGTAATACGGTTATTAATTTACGCCAGATAATTAAAGAAATAGACTGAATAATATTATTCGTTACGTTGGAATTAATAACAAGAAGCGGGGTTATTTGCTGAGTGAGTCGGTGAGAATGACGCTTTTCCACTTAGTACGTGACCGCAATGCCAGAGTTACTCGGCACTCAGGTTTGCATCTCGTCAGCCAGCCAGCCTGGGTAGAGACAGCTTACACCGCGTCAGCAGTCGGCAATCGGATATCACGAATACGTCTTTTTCGTTACGTTACTCGTGCGCATAATTTTGTTCTGTAATGAAATCTACAAAAAAAACAATTATGTACGTTAAAATAAAAAAAATAAGGTTTAAACAAATCAAAAATATTTATATAGATAAAGTAACCAAAATTGTGTTTTTTCTATCTGTGTGTTTTTTCTATCTGTACATTTGCCCCCCACATCATACGAAAACTACTTTGGTCCGATTTGAATACAGTTTTGTTATGTAATTTCCTTCATGTAACTTAACATCTCGCGTATGAATGTTTCTTCCCTCCCCTTAAGGGAAATTGAAGGAAAATGAAATGTGACCCAGATTTTCTATGATATTGTACATCATTGTATTTTTATTGCAACAGTATTGCAATAAAAATATTGTATGAGATAACTAGAACTGTAGGCCAGATTTTTTTTCGATTCAAATGCCAGCAACACAACTGTAAAGAACTTATATGTTGAACTATCCCATGAATTCAGAAAATACGATCATGCTCCTGATTGGGTATGCTTTTGAGAATTCCAAATTAATACCGAGATTCGCAAAGCGTCAAGGTATGAGCGTATTTACGTAGAGAAAGATTGGTCAAAGGTGAGATCAAAGGACGGAAGACAAAGAGCGAACAGGATCTACACTACCACCACCGGAACCTTCTCATGTTTATACTCAGAATTTTTAATCAATTATTCTGATTTGAACACAGTTTTTAAGAAATATGTTGAATATAATGTTTGAACAAAGATCAGAATACACATAATGTACTCGTTTATTAAACCATCACAGATAAGATCTTGAGCTTTGGGGCTTGAAATCTTTTTGTTTCCATTTCAGGAAATTTTATCGAATACTAGCTGTTGCTTGCAATTACGTCTGCGTGAAATAAATTATCCTGTTTTTACAACATTTTTCTGTTACTGCTTGACTCATAATGGTCGTAGAGTGATGTTAGAGTGATTTTTCAATTCCGACCAGTAGTTCCTGAGATTAGCAAGTTCAAACAAATAAACTCTTTAGCTTTATATTAGCATAAACGTGTGAATATCTAGTACATATGTATCTTTATAAATAAATACCCTTTTAGGTAATATGTCCCGGGTGCTGGTATTTTGACACCTGCGCCGCTTTGGCTGTTTATGATTCCTAAGATATTGTAGTTTTTGCCCATTGCTTTCAACCTTTTAATAAAAATATAGCAAGGAAACATCACGTTTTCATGTTATCATAAACAACGTAATAACTATTATTATTCAAAAAAAGAAAATAATATTTTATTTAATTTCTTTTCTCCGGAAGACAAACGGATTAAAATAAGTACAAGCAATTATTATTTAAGCGTTAAGAATAAAGACAAATAGGGTGTTTTATGCTATACTGAGTTGACAATTATATTCACCTATAGTTCTATCATGAGTTTGAAGCAAAAGTAATTATCGGTAGTCGATATCGACTCCAAAAAATTTTACTATGATAAATCTGACAATACTTATACTTACGTAATATATTTACGTTACTACTATTACTGTGTCTTTAAAGTCATGGTAGAGCTATCGAAATGATACAATGAGTATAATAGCACAAGCACACGTCAGCGTCCAGAATTAGGACGGGGAACGTTCGATGATCAATGCCCGTGTACACACGCCGCCGGCGGACGGCTGGGTTTAATTAAAATTTCCTACATCAATCATTTTTATTTTATAACCAAATGCTACACGTTTTTGCAGGTAAAGTATCATTTGTATAGGGTACGGGTGCCAGAATGAAATGGTGTTTTACAATCGAGTCAAATTCTGAAGATCAATCGAAATTCTGAAGTACTTCATTACATACAGTACTTTAAAGTGCAGCCGGCCTAAAAGTTCACTTTACAATATTTCTAACAGCAATTCATTTTGTAATTTTTTCTTGTAAACAACTACAAATTTTGCAAATCAGTGAATGTCCATAAAATTTAAATTGATTTTGAAGTAACTGTTTTATCAAAATAATTAGATTTTGAACAAAGTTTACTAACGTAACTATCGAATCGAATTGTAGAGCCTTTTTAATTCCTTTGCAATATTGCTATTACGACTACTTTAGGTCCCCTGTTAAATGTTAGCAACCATAATGAGATCTACATAATTACAATCTTCAGAGTCTTTTAATGTAGTTATTACAACGTAACTCCGTGTAAAACAGCTGTACACGTTACATTAGCACAGTCGTAAATTAAATCCCGCAATCCCAAAGTTGAACCGCAAACTTACGAACCGTGGCACAGTTTACTGTACCGACTTGCACATAAATCTCTTCAGAAAAATTTACTCCTAAAGGACCAAGTGCCCCGAGCTTGGACTCTACAAAACCGCTCGTAGCGGTCGCGTAGCACGCACGTTGCACATTTTAAGCGCGTAATTGTAGTATATTTTTACAGGCTTTATGAGGTTATGCTTGCTGCTTCGTTAAGAAGCATTTTCATACAAACTTTCTCCCCCATTTTATCCCCTTAGGAGTAGGATTTAAAATAGTCCTTTCTAAGAGGATGCCTATATCATAATAATTACCTGCGTGCCAAATTTCAGCCCAATTGACCTATGTCAAACAGTCAGTCTAATCTTTTAGTTTTATATATTTAGCAACACTATATTTTAATATATTTCATGTGCTGATTAATATTTACTTATAAAAATAAAACAAGAAATTATTGCTTTCTTGAATTGATATTGTCTTTAGATTATTATATCATCTTTTTACTTTCTACTTTATATTTTTATGTTTTTTCTTAAAGCTGTTTCCTGTCGATACACGTGGTTCGGATTTTGGCTCAGTAATTTATTTCGCTTTGCTCTTTAAGCATACAATGTTTCTTTGTAATTATTAAAACTCTTGAAATAAGTTTTGCGCTTGAAGTACAAAACACCAGAAGGAAAAAAAACAAAGAGAAGTTCATGAAGGTCACAAATTATCTCGATTCTTCAGGAAAAAAAAAAATTAAAAGATTTGCGCTAGAAGAAGTTTGTGTCACTATTCAATTTAATGCAGGTTTTGGTTCTGATATCAGGTCTTCTCGTACTAACATTATGTCGGGAAGACAAATGCTCGATTAAGATCCACGGCTATACATCTGCAGTCAGCCATTTAGTTCCAATATTTCAAATTCATTTTAAAGTTGTTTTAGTGGTTAATCTGTTCTATATAATAATGAGGTATTGGTAATTGACGTCTTTGTAAACGTATGAGACGGTTTCATTTACTTCCGGCGTGTTTTAAATAAAATACATCTAAAATAAGAATGATACAATATTTTCTTAGTCCTATCTTTGTATCCATGAACAAAAGGCATTTGTAACAAAAATAAAGGAAACCACATTTATGTGGCTTCGTAAAAGTTTTGAGACTTGTAACGAGATATTTTTACTTCAGGAGAATAATTTTTATGAGAGTTTTAGTTATCGAATTTCTTGGAAAATTTGTAAAAATAATACTGTAATAAAACGTTTAAATAATTGCCTTTGCTTTTAAAAGGGAAAGCAACATTTATACTTATGTTTAAAATATCGTTGTGCATTTGAACATAACATATTATGTTACGTTCATATGCGCTGATATAAAAATTTCCTAGTATTATATAATATTAGTTAAGTAGTACCTAGTATTATTAATACATTAAAATTTTAATAACATTTAAACCTAAGATTGCTAACTAGAAAGAAATAAGAAACTTAGAAACGTAGATCCTGTAAAATTTACTCTACCTATGACTACAAGTTCCCTACAACTAAGTTAAAATAAGCCATATAATCTACTATATAAAAATAAGTCGGGTTTTCCTTCTTGACGATATAACTCCAGAACGTTGAACCGATTTCGAGAGTTTTTGCATTCGTTAGAAAGGTCTCGGGCTCCATGAGGTTTATGGCAAAGAAAATACTGGAAAAAACGGCGCTTGACATCTACTAATTGTACTCTGCGCAATTAATTTTCTATATTAGAGTTTAAAAAGTTTATTGCGTGTTCTCACGTCACGAGGTGTGAAAAGAATTCAATGTTGTTAAAGAAAATAAAAATTCTTATGTTTGTTACCACGCGGACGAAGTTGCGGGCAACAGCTAGTGTCGTATAAATATAGTGTGTCAGCTTATAGGTGTAATGTATTAGAGCGTTTGATCGTCACCCGGTTCGGCGCACCCGCTCTCACGACCGACCGGCTTACACCCACCTTATTATATCATGCTCGATTATTTTTACACCCTTTCGCCGAGATAGCTTTATATTAAATATCATTGACTCGTATATCTTCTTTGTTGAATATGAGAGTACCAGATGTTGCTGGTCCATATTCTACGCTTGTAAGACTTAAATAAAGAATAGTATTTGCATTGAATTAAATTATAGCTTTTGCTTCGCTCACGTGGAATCAAAAGTCGTGTAAAACTATTAAATACTAGTTGACCCCGCAGACGTTGTCCTGCCGAGCTATTGTGAATCTAAACCATTCTCAGATCCCCTTGAACACAC